>SSNS01000200.1:374646-391868 GCA_006937985.1 Aphyosemion australe | reverse complement strand
CTGTCACCGATTCACACACGGAGGAGGGGTGGCATCAGCTGTGGCGTCCGGTGTCATGTGGATCAGAGCAGCGGAGTAAACAAGAGTCTGCCGGTTAGCCATCAGCTGATCGGTGTGCGCCGCAATGAGGATCGAGATGGAGCTAACATCAACCACTGGCTGTTTAGCGATCGGATAGCCGATGAGGTTTGGCTGGAGCCGGGGACACGCTGTGGAAATAAACTACCGGTAACTAATGCTAACATGGCTACCGGCTAGCGGACCACCGTTGGGAGAGACACGGCAGGCTGCGGTAAGAGAGGAGACTTTAATAGTAGGAGCTTTCTTGAAGAAGGACTTTGGAACTGATATGTTGGGACCGGATTGGGAGCTTTATTATGAAGAAAAGATCAGCTGAGGTGAGTCATAAAAACAACACTTAGAGGCTGGTGTCTAGCTGTTGCGGGCGGGGTTCTCATCATATGCGGCTGCAGAGTGTTGGAAATCAATAAGACCTGACATATTTGATGTGTCTTTTGATTTCATTGTTTGTTATTCAAACTAACAAAGTCCAGCAACAGTGTAACAGCTAGTCTCGTCTCTTCTTAGTTGAATTGTCAGACGCCATGCTTCCACGGCGCACTGCTGCCCTCTGCTGTTTCTTTCAGGTTACAGTCATAGTGCAAACGCATAACGTGGAGCTCACATGTCCCTAAATAGCTACCGTATTTCAAGATGGAGGATGACCATGGAGCGTCGACCACAATTTATGTATTAAAAATGTAAAATTTGAAGCTGAGAGGAATATTTAGAATTGATGTTGGTGAGAAATATTAATGAAAAAGGACAAGTTTGTGCACTGGATACACAGAATTTGGTAGTAAACAGGTAAAAATATTACACATTGTGGCTTTAAGCATTTAATCACTAAGAAGTATGAATATGCCATAATGCAGAAACGTGTTGCACTTTTGTAGTTTTAATGTACTTGATCATGTTTTTAATCTAACTAAAGTTCTTTTAGACTAATAAAAACTGACTCCAGTCAAATGTTATGTTCAGATTCAGATCTAGCAGGATTATTTAGTTTTTAAAAAACGTTGGTTATAAATTAAATATACTAAAGACTGAATTGAAATTAGGTCTGTGTTGTGCTCTAAGTCCATGGTGATAAAAAGTAGCTAAAGAGCAAAGGTACTAATTCATCAGTCTGTGCTAGAATAGCTATTCCAAATTATAAAGTTAGAAGGTAAAATAGTTTATGACTTTTTTCTTAAGTTATAGCAGTTCTGTGACCTATACAGAACATGTTTATGAATTTCTTTGCACTAAAGCCCTCTCACATAAAGTTTTATTTTTGACATTTTCAGTACCTTCCAGAATGAGCCGTTTCAGGGCTCTGTCACTTTAAGAAAACAAGCTGGAGCTGGCCACGCCCACCCATCCCACACTCAGGCTGCTATGAGCTGAGAATCTCCGATATCCGGGAGGAGCTCAGAGTAGAGCTGCTGCTCCTCCAGCTGCTCTCTCTTGCATGTGAGAAGTGCTTCTATTTTAATTTCCCCATTTGTGACATCACAAACAGGGACTTTTTGAAACGGCTTGTTTTAGTCATACAATTCCTAAAACCAAACACCAATAGAAAATACAAAGGATGGATTTTTTCAAGTTTGGAGTGTTTATAAAGGCAGTAGAGACACACATGGCAGCACATAAGGATGCAAAAGGGGAATTTTGTATGATATGTCCCCTTTAAATGGCAACTTTTCAGCCTAATCTTATTCTGTTTCTGCGCTGAGTGGACCTAAAGCCTGAGCCAGTATCAGAAGAGTTTAAAATAAGAGAGGAAGGATCAAAAGAACAGACAGAAGAGAATAGTAGGTCACCGCCTTGTTGCAGACAGTCAGACGCTTTGTGCTTCCTGTATCTTTTGAACCAATAGCGTTGACCACGAGGCCAACAGCTGACCAGCTGTGCATCAGTTCTTTTCTCCTTTTTTCCTTTTAGCATCAAACAGTTAGTGTGCCTTTGACCTGCAGGACACCGCCTCAGACCGCTGTCTCCATGGTGAGGGGCTGCTTCCTCTCATCAAAAAGGCATGTTTCCTGTGCTGAGGACGGATTTACAGAGTGGACACTTCTGCAGGAGGCCAGCGCTGAAGAAGTCATGGCTGACTCACTTTTTTGTTTTGGTTAGACTCCATCCAGCACGAGACCAGAAAGGTGGAGCAGAACCAAAGACGGGCAGCAGGGGGAAAACTGTGTGTGGAGGAAACGTCTGTAAATAGCACAGGCATGCCAGTGCCATTGTCTGAACTGTTTCAGTGTCTTTTCTGTACACTCCATCTGTGATCACCCCACCCCTGCATTATACTGACCGGACAGCAGACACACAGGCACCAGGAGGGAAATCGTGTCCCTGCATGTCCCGTTTGGAGGACAAACCTTTGGCAAAGGGTTTAAATGAGATAATTCTGCAGATGAATGAGCCAAATGCAAACCACAATGGTAACTGTTAAATATTTGTACATTTGTAAAATAGTTTTCCTTTTTTTTGGCCCTTGCACGTCAATGAGATTCAGCGTGGTCATATTAATAATTCAGCATCATTTTTAATTTAGGAAAAGGTTTAAATTCATTAGAGAAGTCATATGAAACCTCGTACTCCTTCCTATTAAGTTTCAACAGTCTGCAAATAAAGACTGATTGCCAGTGCTTACATAATCACACACACACGGACTTGCATGCATGCACGCACAGTTTCATTAAAATCCAAGAAATTAGTGGTTGAATCCTTTTGTCTGAAGGTAAAATAAGTTAAAAAATAAAATTGCTGTTTTCTTTGAAATTTCAGTCTTATTCTTGGGTCGTTTAAGGCCAGGTTTTTTTCTGCATGAACAGGTGCAAGCTGCTTAATTCTGCTGTTGTTAGACATCTACAGGCTTTGGTCGGGGTCTAGCTGTCAGAACATTGCACTCAAACTGTGACATCACTTTGCAAACGTTCTAAATTTCTTTTAAAATCATATTTTCATTGTTAATCATGCATAAAAGACCAGTTTAATCATTGCAGTAGTAGAGAAACATGAATTGAGAAGAAGCAAACATGATAAAGAGGAAACTGAGGAGTTTCTATTGAAGGTGTCCACTTGAGGAAATACAGACTAATTTCTGTTTTCACGCACCTGTTTGTTACAAGACTTAAATAAATTTGGTGCAACTCTTTGATAATGTTACATAGTTTAGTTTTAGATTCAGTTTAGTTTATTTAGAACATATAAATGATATATATATATTTTTTTTAAGTGAAACTTTTAAATTTCACTCTCTTCCCAATATTAACAAATTTTAGTAAATGATTGATATGTAAAATATCTGATGTCTTAGAAACGTAGCTTTAAATGGTGTTTTAAAGTTATTTATTGTAGGACATTTGAGATATATTCACTCTGCCTTGTTCTATAAATAGATCAGAAGTTTTCCAGCTGTTTCTTGGACATTTTTGCTGTTAATCCAAAGTGACGCAAATGCAATGTTCAGTACTGTACATTGATTGCAGATGGTCATCTTTCACCACTCGCAAGGTTACAGTACGCCCTGACTCTGATTCGACCCGTTTGAAGTTACGTAAATCTGTGACGACATCCGTGCAGCTATCTGATGAAAGCGCTCACCTGGCAGCTCTTGACAATTCAGTCAACATGACGTTTGCTCTCTGCCCAGCAAGGCAGTCAGCATATTTATGTAGCAGCTGATGTGTTCTGGGCAGAGCTGAGGGAGCGATGCAAAGCGACGCCCACCTAAAGCACGGCGTGTGAGGGAGTTTTTGTAAATGTGCAGCTGCATTTTATCTGCACGCTGGACTTCAGAGGGAAAACGAGCAGGGTGCTGAAGTAAGGAAAAGTATTTCAGCTAAAGAGTTTCCTGCCTTCCGATTAGATTAAACACTCTGAGGAAACAGATGTTTGCAGCTGGAGCTGAACTTAGTGTTGTAACCTTTTTTATTGCTTACTTACTGTTAAACAACCCTGGCGTCATCCATCAAAAGATATTAAAAATGACTGAATCACTTTAGAAAAGGCTATTGAACTACATCAGTGGTGTTGAACTTTTTAATCAGCATTTAGGATTTTTGGCTAAAAACACCTGCAAAGTTTTCCTGTGCATTTCTCAGTCTGGGTCAGTAGGCCACGCGAGCATGGGAACGACTGGTGAATGGACAGATGTCCAAAAGACCGTCATGGACACCCTCCAGGAGGAGGAGAAGCCACAAAAGAAAGAAGCTGGTTGTTCACATAGTGCTGTATCCAAGCACATTCTTGGAAAAGGTGCAACAGGGAGAACTGCAGCTTTGAGAGGATTGAAAAGCTAAATCCATTCAAGAACTTGGGTCAGCTTCATAAAAGAGGGTTTATCGAATGTTGAGTTTTTCTATCTGTGATCCATGATTATCAAAATTGATAAATCTATGTGTAATATGAGTTTCAGTTTATGAAATGTGAGACAAAAACATTAAGCCTTTCATAATATTCACATTTTTTGAGACGTGCCTGGATATTCTCACTTATGAATAAGAGAGAATGGGCCTTGATTGGAAAAACATCAGAGAATGTTCTCTTTAGGGTTTGCAATTTTAATGACTTTTCCTACAACGTGCACACAGCTTCTGCTTATCTTCAGTTATGACTTATACATGTTTGATGCTTGGCGTAGTGTTGTAGGCCTGGGCCAAAAGGAGGACGAACCACTAAACAGAGGGAATAAATAAACGTGTGAGCTGGAACATTGTGTTCACTGAACAGTTGTGTCTTCAGACATGCTGGCTGGTTTTTGGCAGCACCTGAGGACTCAGATTCAGTGTAGTTCAACATCTCTGACATTTAATGAAATTATTTTATTTTAATGACTCAGATCCAGCTTTGTTTAGTCAAATCAAAAACGTACTGTGACTCATCCCCATTTCATCTTTAAAGGAGCTTCTGCACTGTGTTGCATGACGTTTCAGAGATTATCCTAAAGTGGTCAGTGAGTTTATGAACCCGTCACAATCCCCTCGGACATGTTTATCCCTCCCCCTTCACTCTAAAGACGGTATTATTTAACTCCCATGATGCAACCAAAGCAGTGATATAATGTCAGCTCAGCCTTTAGCACAGACACAAAAACCCACTGATGTCAGACTTTCTTGTGAAGATTCAAAACCAAAAGAGGACAAACATGAATAAATAAAGATATATGAATGAGAGCCTTGGTGTCTGTTAGCAAAGTATCTTATGAACTGCTGGGTGGATTTTAATGAATCTTCACTGGACTCTCTGGAGCTACGTCCACAATTGAATGACTTTTTGAGTCAGCCTGATTTAAGATGGCCGCCATCATCTGAACCACTACATTCTTGGGGTTGTGGGAAGCTGGTGCCCATCAGGCAAGAGGTTGGCAGTCCATCACATGGCCACACTCCCACTCACATCTAGGGATAATTAAGCTGAGATGCATGTTTTTGGTCTGTTTGATGAAACCGGAGTAGCCGGAGAAAACCCCACACATGCATGGGGAGAACATGCTAACTCTGCACAGAAAGGCAACACAGGTGGGATTCAAACCAGTGACCTTCTTGCTGCAAGGCAAAAGTGCTACCAACTGCACCACCATGTGGCACCAATAAGACTAAGGCAACACAAAAATGCAAATAATCTGTCAATTTTACAGACATTGAGCCAAAATTGTATGCGTTAGTCGCTGAGAGTCATTCAAACACTTACTTGCAGCTTTGCATGAAACCATATGTGGTAATTTCAAGGTTTGGCCAAAACGATCCAAGTTAAAGCAGCATTCCGCAACTTTGCAGTTATATGGTGTCTGTCGCCCTCTAGAGGCTTGCTGCGTAACGTCACTGTCGTAACATTAAATCTCTCTCTTGGGCATAAGAGGCATGTTTACATTCCTAATATCAGGCAAAACAACGAAAACAAACTTTTCCACCTCCACACATTGAATAAATAATTTTATCAGGACTGTATAACAACTTTATGCCCGACCAAACACAATAACCCTGGTGAAATCATTTATTACTTACCTAGCCATTAGCAGCACGGCTAGGTTAGAGTCCGTAGTTCATGCCTTTCTTTCTAAAAGACAAAGAGCGAGGAAAAGACGGCCCAATAATAACTCTGGTCTTTGCTCTTGCTCTATCATGTTCTCTTTTTCTTTTCCTATATTCCTCTGATAAGGGATTTCTAGCTTTCTTTGGTGAATCTGCCACTGCTACAGCGAGTCTACGTTATACAATTATGGCAAGCCAAAGGGATTTAAAAAATGCGCATTCTAAACTGGCATTATGTCCGCCAAAACGCTCGCTCAAGACGCGCGTTTTGGCAGACATAATGCTTGCTTTTAGAACACGTGAGTTTTTTCCCCCTTTGGCGTCAAAACGCGCGTTCAGGACATGCATTTTGGCGGACATAACGCACGTTTAGAATGTGCGCTTTTTTAATCCTTTGGCTTGCCATAAATGCCGTAAAGCAACACCCAGTCAGTACATCCTGCGGCGACCCGGAGCTCAAAAACTGTATAGTGCGGTAAACAGACGTGGGACCCCCCCAACACTATCACAGGTACAAAAAGGAACATAATAGATAATATTATGACACCAAAACTTTACAAAAAAGCATAATTTTAAGGTGTAAAAGTTGTGGAATGTTGCTTTAAAAGACCAAATTAACTGAGAAAATGTTTTTTACTTGTTATGTTTTAAATATGGTCACTGAGTTTCACATGCAGGCTAAACATGAAAATAGTCTTCTACCCCTATTTCCTACATAGAAAATAGAAGGGAAAATACTTGTTTCAGAAAAAGCCAGTCAATTCTACGTCACATTGAAAATTAGCATTCATGGACTCACCCATCTTGGCTTGTAATGAGGAAGGCTGTTATTGCTTCAGAGAGAGCAGAGCATGTCTCACCTAGGAGAAGCTAACAGTTAGCATTAGCAACTCCACCACACAGCAGAGCTCCTCCAGGCTTGTGTTATTTGTGGAGATAAAACATCAATGTTGCAAAAAAACGGATTCAATGGTAGAGTTGCATTGCTGTTAGCCAATCAGAGGCAAGATGTCCAAATATCAGGAAATAAGACTCCAAAACTTGCCGACTTCTGCTCTCCTCTGCTCTGGCTAATACTGAAACAGGAGCGCGAGAGCTTTTTTCCCACAGAGATCGACTCACAAGGCATTCCTCTCTACTAGAGACCACTGCAAATGTGTTGAAAAATCTAGTGAACTTTGTTTTTATTTGTTCCATTCTGGTCTTTATGTGCACAAGTATCTATAGGGGTCAGGTTTTACAGCGAGAACACAAACACTCCTGGTTTGTGAATGTGCAGATTTATTTAATGGAACCACTGGCAGATCGCCAGGAAGGAGAAACTAATTTCTTTGTCAGCAAGCAACATGCTTCACCAGGGAGGTAAAGGGTGAGCAAGCAGGAGGGGAGGCTGGCTTTTGAGGGAGACGAGGGGAGATAAGACAAAAATGAAAGAGGTGAGCTCAAGAGAGAGGAAATAAAAAGAAGGGTGAGAAAAGATAATTACTTAATCATCAAAAAAAAAGGGTAACAGAGGACCAAGACGATGAATGAATGAGTACGCATGGAGGGTAAATGAGGACAGCAGAGTGAAATGAAGAGGGGGAATCAGGGGAACGAGAGCTGCTGAGACGAGTTTAAAAGTTAAAAGAAGAGAAGAAGAAAAGGAGGTAGAACACAAAGAGTAATTAAACTGCAACATCACGTTTTAGTCACCCCCACTCGCTCTGTAACTCTGACGCCCATTCTCCTTGAGACAGATTTCCCTGATCTGAATGCAAGACATGTTCCCCTCTCCCTCATCTGCCCTCTGCATGTGTGAGTGTGTGTGTGTGTGTGTGTGTGTGTGTGTGTGCACTGATGTATCATGATCATTCAGTCACTGAGTAGTTTCACTGGACCAGGAGCCCACAGACCTGTCCTCTGTGCTCATTGGCTTACGGGATGTGTGCCTCAGCCAATAACGGTGCAGGAAGGTTTTATTGCCACAGTGGCTTGGGTGGCCAGTGTGTGTGTGTGTGTGTGTGTGTGTGTGTGTGTGTGTGTGTGTGTGTGTGTGTGTAAACACACACAACATCAGAGGACAGCAGGACAGCTGGCCAGAGCAGCACATTAATAAACAGAACTGAGTTGGCTTCTCTCCCTGGGAAATAAGACAAGATGCTTCACATTTTTCTCATTAGAAGTAATTTTATTCTTATCCTAAGAAAGAATTAGGACAGAATGTATTTTATTTTTACTCACATAAGGTCATAGTTAAGGAAGCAGTAACAAACTTTAAGCTGATGTGTCAAATCTGCAGAATTACAACATTTCAGGACTTCAGGTGAGCAGATAGAAAAGGGATCTCAGGTGTGAAAACCACATGAGCTTGGGATCTGAATATTGAAGACATATTTTTGTTTTGCAGTGTCAGAAGGGTTCGTCAAAGAGGAGTTACTGTTGCTTTAATTGCTTTTGTCCAGAGACAATGTATTAAGGTTTGGACAAATTACCATCAAGTCTGCAAAAATTTGTGAAGTCCTTCCTCCAAAGAAGAAACAAAACATTGATGCAAAAACAACCAGCATGTATCATAAAATCCACACTGAAGCTCCTAATAGAAATCTCAGCTTAATAACATTTAGGCTATAATATTCTGTCTAGGTACAGGAACCTAATGAGATAAATCTGTACAGGTACAGATATCAGGTCTGATCATGCTAACAGTCTAGCACTGAGATTATTTTATCATGTTTATACTTTAATCTTTAATTGATCTACACAGATGATGTCATCAATCATTTATGACAAACCATTCTTGTTTTGAAACATAAATATTTGTTGTTTGAGAATAAATGGTGCAGAGAGAATTGTTGGCAGGTTGCAGACTTTTCTGTTGTTTTATTTTTCTATTTTTCAGGGGAATTCTATTTCCTCCAGCTGCTCAGAATTTCCCTGAACACGGCCCAATCATTTCCATTTCAAAGCAGCTCTGGATTCTCTAAAGTATGACAGTGTGTTTGTATGTGTATGTAAATCTATGAGTGTGTGTGTGTGTGTGTGTGTGTGTGTGTGTGTGTGTGTGTGCGTGCATGCACATCTTCAATAAAGTTGGCTTCTTAAAAATGTACTGCTCAAGTGTTTGCCTTTTTACCTTGAAGCAATACTGTTTTTTATTTTCTAGTAAATAATACATTTTTAAAAAAGGAGGGGGTGTGTGTTAGGTTAGAATTTTTAAAAAAGGTCAATTAAAAAAAAAACTTCTCTCCTTAAATTTGAGTTAATTACTGTGACCCCCAAAAAGGCATTTGCCATTTTTTTCATTTTCTCACTACAAACCAAAATAGGCTGCTTTTAGAATTATTTTTCCATCTAACAATGGGTTACACTGGTTTAGGAGGTGTTTAAACTGTGACATTGTGGTGTTTCCACTATGCAAATAACTTTCAGACGTCAAACTAACTGGACTGCGTGTGATACCAAAATAAACCCTAATGCAAAACAACAGTCAGTGTGTTTACATGCGCATCAGAAAACCAAAGTATTTCCCTAAAAAGACTCACATCATTTTTTTTTTAATGCATGTAAACGCGTTAGCCTGGCTGAAGGTGAACTAGTTCTAATCGTGCTGAAGCATCCAGAAAATGCGGTAGTTATATGAGTTCATTCTGCATCTAAACGGGTCAGCCGAACTGAACTGAGACGCTCGTGTTCCGGACGTGACGAGTCCGCAGTAGCAGTCTTCATCACCACAAAGTAACACGTGTAACACCATCGACGTACCAAATAAGCTGTGCTGCAGCGTTGTTGTTGTCCATTCCTTCAGCAATTGTGCATATCTTGTTTCAATTCCATCTGCTTCACTCCCGCCAGTGTTTGTTTACTATTTGTGTTGCTACAAGCAAACCAGAAAAATGTCGACATGAAAGAACTCCTACTGTACCGGAGTGGAACGAACTTCATTTGAGGGATCGGTTTTCTAAACCGCATGTAAACGAGGATAAGACCAGCTTATTATCATAAGATCGACCTGGATCAACTTAGATGTTCATACCGCACATGTAACCGCACTGACTGGCTGGGCCCCAAAAAAAGTCAAATAAGAAAAAGACTCTTAGTGGATAATTGTTGCAACTATATATTCAATCCCAACTGATGCAATGAGTAGCTTTTCATTGCCTAAACAACCATATTGAAAGGGACATCCTGGAGTCGTGGAAAAGATGTTAGTCTGGTTAGAGGGGTCAGGTCATTGGCATGCACCAAACAGAGAAAAGGAGATTGCAGAAACTACTAAAAGTAGGTCAAGACCTGTCCAATGTTTATTTTATAAACTGGAAGGAAGTGGGTCAGAAAAAAGTCCTGAATGATTGTGATTGACAATCACTTAAATGTTTGATGATGTTGAAGAACAACAGAAGAATTCAGAAGTTTAATAGTGAAAGTAAGAGCATATCTGAATGCACGATGTGAGGCTAGCAAGAGAAAAAAGGTTTCAATTAGCAAGGAAGCATAAAGATTGGATTCTGGAGCAGTGGAAGAAGGTCTGATGAGTCCAGATTGACCCTGTTCCTGAGTGTTGGGGCATCAGGGTGAGAAGAGAGGCAGATGAAGTGATGCACCCATCATGCCTAGTACTTACTGCACAAGCCTGTGGGGGCAGTGCTATGATTTTGGGATGCTGCAGTTGGTCAGATCTAGGGTCAGCATCTTTATGTGCCCAAAGAAACTAGGTCATCTGAGTACCTGGATATACTGAATAAACAGGTTGTTCCATCAATGAATGAAAACAGATCAAATTGATCAAATTAAATTGTGAAAGTGGTTCGGGGAGCACGACATCATTTTCACATGTAGATTTATCACTACAGAATCCAGACCTCTACCCTCATTGAGAATATTTGGGATGTGCTGGAGAAGGTGTTGTACAATAATCAGACTCCTCTATCTTTGATACAAAATCTTGGTGAAGATCAGTGCAACACTGGATGGAAATCTGGTGACATTGCAGAAGCTTATTGAGAACATGCCACATGTGCTGTAGTCAAAGCTAAAGGAGACAAAAAGAGACAACAAGGTCAGCTAATAAAATTTGAAGAAGTAAACACGGCTGAAACAAGCTAGAACCAGCTGAGATTTCACTATTGAACCATTTGTTCTTAGTGGTGTTTACAACAGCTCCTTTGTGCTGCTGACCCGTTTTACCCAACTACAGCAGAGTGAGGAATGACTCATGAACCCGTTTTTATGGAACAAACTGTGTGTTCTGCTCACTGCATTCCATGGTGTGACAACCACTAACTTGAGTCATTTTGGTCTTTCCCAATAGATTGTTTTCACAAACATGTGTATAAAAAACAGCAAAATATCTTAAATCATCAAGTTAAAGATGTTTGTCAAACACTAAAGTGTCAACACTTTCAAGTGTCAACAGACACAAATGTATATCTGAGTCATTCGTGAGTTTATCTGAAACGCCTTAATGTGTGCAAATCCTCAAAATCCATATTATAGGACGGAGGTGGGACAGAGTCATTGTTTTTCAAGTCACATATAAGTTTTAAATCTTCCCACTGAAGTCTACAGTCAAGGCATAAGTTATGCAGGGTTCGAATTACGAGGGAGCTAAGAAGTGCTTGGCTCCCCAGGGTGAAAGCTGTACACTGGCACAGGGGAGCCCTAAAAGCGACCCCCGCTATACGGAGATTCCTACCCGCTCTTATGGAGATCGGATGAGTAGCTCCTCCAGAAGCCTGTGTGTAATTTGAACACTGAAGATATGCAGGTCTCAAGTCAAGTCCCAAGACATGCTATTCTTGTCTCAAGTCCCAAGACATGCACTTCTAGAGTCAATTCCCAAGACACGCAAGTCGTGAGTCAAGTCAAGCCCCAACATGTGCACGTCTAGAGTAAAAGTATGGAATTGTGTAACTCTAGAGTCAAGCCAAGTCCTGAGACATGCAAGTCTTGAGTCAAGTCCCAACACATGCATGTATAGAGTAAAGTCCCAAGACATACTAGTCCTGACTCAAGTCCCAAGACATGCAAGTCTTGAGTCAAGTCAAGTCCCAAGATGTGCACATCTAGAGTAAAGTTCGGAATTGTGCAACTCTAGAGTCAAGTCAAGTCCCAAGACATGCAAGTTTTGTTTCAAGTCCCAAGACATGTACGTCTAGAGTCAAGTCCCAAGACATACTAGTCTTGTCTCAAGTCCCAAGACATGCATTTATAGAGTCAAGTCCCAAGACATGCACATATAGAGTCAAGCCCCAAGACATACTAGTCTTGACTCAAGTCCCAAGACATGCACTTATAGAGTCAAGTCCCAAGACATGCACATATAGAGTCAAGTCCCAAGACATACTAGTCTTGACTCAAGTCCCAAGACATGCATTTATAGAGTCAAGTCCCAAGACATGCACATATAGAGTCAAGTCCCAAGACATACTAGTCCTGACTCAAGTTCCAGAACATGCAAGTCTTGAGTCAAGTCCCAAGATGTGCATGTCTAGAGTAAAATCTGGAATTGTGCAACTCTAGCGTTAAGTCCTGAGACATGAAAGTCTTGAGTCAAGTCTCAAGACATGCACGTATATAGAGTCAAGTCCCAAGACATGCATGTATAGAGTCAAGTCCCAAGACATACTAGTTCTGACTCAAGTTCCAAGACATGCAAGTCTTGAGTCAAGTCAAGTCCCAAGATGTGCATGTCTAGAGTAAAATCTGGAATTGTGCAACTCTAGCGTTAGGTCCTGAGACATGAAAGTCTTGAGTCAAGTCCCAAGACATGTACGTCTAGAGTCAAGTCCTAAGACATACTAGTCTTGACTCAAGTCCCAAGACATGCATGTATAGAGTCATGTCCCAAGACATACTAGTCCTGACTCAATACCCAAGACATGCAAGTCTAGAGTCAAGTCTGGAATTGTGCAACTCTAGATTCAAGCCAAGACATGCAAATATAGTCAAATCTAAAATTCAAATTCAGTCCAAGTCCTCAGAAACTATTTTTTGGGACAACCCCTCTGATATGACATTCAACCTTTTTCCTCATACCCTACATAAATAAAAGGTCAACATGAAAGTGTTGTATATATTTATTTTTGGTGTGTTTTACATCTACCTTTACTTTAATTTCCTGTCATTTTTCCCAAAACTGAAGAAAACCCACAAAAATAAAGATTAATCAAGCATTCACAGTGTTTCACTACGTGTGGAAATTAGTGCATGTGTGATGCGGTAAGAGGAGTGTGTGAGTGTGTATGGGAGAAGGGTGTGGGTGTGAGCCCAAAACATTCCCTGTGCATAGATAACAAATGCATGTAAAACCGAGGGAGTGAAACAGCAGGCCTGACAGTTGAAAGAGAATAAGAAAACAGACGAAGGGAAGGAGATTCTCTCAGGGGCTGAAACTCAGCACGGGTTCTCTCTCCAATTCTCCTGTAACTCAAGTTTATCTCACTGTAGTTTGTTCTGTTTGTTTGTGGTGAAGAATTTTAAATGTCAGGGAAAAAAACAGGCATTGGTTCAGAAAAGTTTAGCTAATAGTTTTTAGCACATTCAAGTGGCCATCTACAGAGATTTAACCAATACATATGGCTTTGTTTGGTAATATGTGAAGAGCTCTTGATTACTTAAAGCATGAAGCTAATAATGCTTTATTGTAGTGACATCCAATCCTGGTCCTCACTCCTATCTGCTCCAGCACACCTAATTTGAATTAATGCTGTGAGGAAATGAAACCATTGAATCAGGTGTGTTGGAGATAGGAAACCATCAAAAATGTATAAGGTACTGGTGATTGGCATTGGACACCATTGCATTATTGTTGTGGTAAGGCTTAGTTCCCATGTCAAGATAATTATGCCAATTTTTGACCCAATTTTACCCTTCCAACAATTTCAAGTATGCGCCTGATTACATAATGACTCTACAGATGATTTCATTGGACATTCCTGCAGTGTGTTGTGTATTAAGAGTGCTCTGGTCTGCTCGGAATCATAAATCAGGGATATTTACCATGTTGGATTGTCTTGGTCAGATTGTGATGACAAACACTTAGAAAGCAAAGTGATAGAAGTACGTTGCACCTCCTCTACGTCATGTCTGTTTACTCCGAAGTCACGTTTGATCTCTAGAGCTTTTGCGAGCTTTCCCATCTTAATGGGGAATGTTTGAGAGTGAAATAGGCTTATGTGTGGTGTGTATTTTTTTCCGTATCGCTGCACCTCACACAGTTATATCCATGACATTTTAAAAAACACGTGTGGGGTCTCATATTTTAAAAATCATCCAAATATTTTAAAATGCCATCTGAATGGGCCTAAATTATTTTATTTCTAAAACTTCACTTTAGACTTTAAATTGATTTGCAGTATGATAACTGGGAATTTCGTTGGACTTAAAATGGGATCAGTTTAAGTGTTTTGAATAGCAGCAGTGAGTTGATTTGCACACAGGAACATCCCAAAAGCATGAGCCTATGACGAGGGAACTTGTGAGACGGGTAAATCCTTTCTTTTATTTAATCTGTCCCTGAATCTCCCAGCAGTTTCCAGATTTTTCCCTTTATCCGGATAGAAGACACTTTCCATTCATTAACTTTATATTTGTGCAGTGAATAACAAAAGCGTCTGTATGACTTTGTGACCTGGAGCTGGTTTTTCCAGCTTTATGTAAGTGACCCAGTTGAGATGAAAACATTTACAGAGAGATGGTTACTTAACTAAATTACCGATGCAGCAACAAATGTTAGCTTACCGTGCAAAAAGCTTGACTCATTTCTTCATCTTTTGTTTTCAAGGAACCAGACTTTCTTCAAATCCTTTAAAGTGATCAACAGTTCTGCAGGTTTTTTCTAATTTTAGGTCCAGTACCTGACCACTTTCAGAGGAATGTTTATTTACTGAAGCTACTTAACCTCGACCTATAAAATATTCAGACGCTAGAAGGATTCTAGACACACTGGATGAACTGGCGCTGAGGCCCTGTCTGCACATAGCCGGGTATCGCCCAAAACAAAGACATTTTTCTACGGTTCGGCCTGTCATCCACAACAAAAATTTATCTTTTTAAAAACTCCGGCCAAAGTGAAGATTTGCGTTTTAAGCGTTTCTGCGTGGACAGAAATAACCGGAGTTTTACGTTTAACAACTCGGCAAAAAAAAAAACAAAAAAAAAACAACATTTTCTAATTGGATGTTTAAGCACAAACTATTTTGAAAACAAATCTATAAAAAACTGAAAAATAACACAGTCTGACACATAGAATAGTATTTTTAATTAATAATGGTGATCCCCAAAGACATATGACACACATACACATACCGGACAGACGAAGGGTAAAAAAGTAACGAAAGTTTAATAAAAATAATGGAAAACTTTCAGAAAGCCTGAAGAACTACTGATGACGACCATTTTAGCTCATTACAGGAAAGTCCGGCTGTTTGAAAGTGAAACATAAAGAAATCAGAAGAGGTTTAAAACTTGGAAATGCTGTCATGATGACAATAATTCTTCATGTCCAAGTCAGCAAATTCTTACTTACTAGTTGCTTCTAAGTCTTAGAAAAAGGATCCACCTGAGTACACAAATCTTTTCCATGTGTACAGAAGCAAAGATACAAAGTCAAGCCTCCAAGAAGTGTAATTTTTGGCAGGTAGTGATTTTAGAATGACTTCCTTTGGCTTTAAAGATTAAAAACATGTGGTGGTGCAACATGTTGCCCAGCTGCTTTACAGTCTGTAGTCAGAAAGCTGTCGTTGATGAAAATAGCTTTAATGTGAGATTTTCTTCTGTTTTAGGATCGCATTAGTTTTTGGTTAATCGAATTACCCTTATGCTGTGTGTGTGTGTGTGTGTGTGTGTGTGTGTGTGTGTGTGTGTGTGTGTGTGTGTGTGTGCGTGCGTGCGTGCATTTTGGGAAAAGAAAAACCAGGCCACATTCCCTAGGGAGTTAGACCTAGACTCATATCCAATGCTCTTTATGAAAGAAAGCTGTCACCCCTGTCAGATCTTCTCCTTTCTCTTCCCCCTTCATCTCTCTCTCCTCTTTATATTCCACTGGTTCTGTTCTCTCACATCTACTCACCCCCTCCAGTTCTCTCCCCTATTTCATCTGGCTCTCAGTGTCTTCTCTCTGAATCTATCAGGATTTCACTTTGAACCAGGTTCCTTCTCGCTCTGCATACATGACAGGGCCGGCCATGATGAAACTAAAAATTCTTGCCTTAGAGTAAAAAACAAAACAAAACTCAGAACAGTTGTTTTTATGTGGTAAAATCTTTCAAGCTTCACTTGAAATCTGCTGCATGTTTAATAGTAAACTGAGCTGATGGCCTGTGCGTTTGATACCATTTAGTTCAAGTTCAGATTAACAGGTTTCATGGTTTTTCTATTATTAATCTACAACAAAAAAGTTTTTTCTGCTCTTGCCCTAACACAAGAATTTCCTCTTTTCTTTGTATTTTTATTTCCCCTGTCCTTGACCCGACTTCATGGTGTTACCGAAGTGATTTTGGTGGTGGGGAGGGGGATAGTGGCTGGTCATCACTGGTGTGGCGCCAGATAGGAAGCAGCTGAACGCTTGTGCAGGAAGCTGGACAATGAAGGACAAACTCAAACTCAGGCAAGAAGAGTGGACGCCGTCCATCCATCATGTGTGTATTGTTTTCAGTGGTGCCATGTAACAGTGGGGTGGGTGAGGTACTTCTAACACATTTTTACACCTATTTATGTTTTAGTTTTTTTGCATGCCTTTTGTCTTGTGTGTGTGTGTGTGTGTGTGTGTGTGTACACTTTGTATGTTCTACATTGTGGGGACAATTTTTCACATTTAACCAGTAAAGAGGGGACATTTGAAATTGTGGGGACATTTGGCTGTTCCCCAGAGTGGAAAACCCCTTAATACTTTGTTATAGAGGAATGTTGTGAATCAACTTTTAATCAAGGTTAGGGTTAGTCATAGACCAGTAAATATTAGGGTTAGGGTAAGGCATGATACAGTCACAAAAAAGTGGGGTCCCCACAAGTATAGCAATGCAAACATGTGTGTTTGTGCGCTTTGTATATACTACATTGTGGGGACGATTTTTCACATTTAACTGGTAAAGTGGGGACATTAGAAATTGTGGGGACATTTGGCTGCTTCCCACAGTGAACCCCCCCCCCCCCCCCCCCCCC
>SSNS01000200.1:147190-374602 GCA_006937985.1 Aphyosemion australe | reverse complement strand
TATACTTGGTTTTAGAGGAATTTTGTGAATTAACTTTTAATCAAGGTTATAGTTAGTTATAGACCAGTACATATTAGGGTTATGGTTAGGGTTAGGCATAATACAGTCACAAAAAAGCTGGGTCCCCACAAGTATAGTAATGTAAACGTGTGTGTGAGTGTAATTTTAGCATGTGAATCACTCAGCGGATTTAAGTGAAACTCTATTGACTGTACATCTACAACTAATTCATTTTTTAAGTCAACCACATTCAAGATGCCTATCCCAGCGACTCAACCTTAGTAAACACAAAATAGGTTATAACTTAGTTTTACAGATGCTGACCTGCAAATATTTGTTCATCATATTCTATAAACAACCATAAACTTAAAAGGATCAGAAAAATGGAGCATGTGCAGTTCTTAATTACATACCCTGCTTTACGGAATATGTTAAAATCCAAATATGGCTGAAACATTGTTTAAACCTGATCCGTCTAACAAAATTAAATCCATCAGTGAGATCATAGCTATCCAAGCCCTAAGAACATAGGATTACCTTGTATAGTATAGCTTGAAAATGGGATTCAATACCCAAAGCGACCCAGATCAGACAGAGGGGAAATGATTGGCATGCCTCCAGCTGCCTGTAGGACAAAAGACAGAAACAAAGTGTGTCTGTAAATAGTGCAGCCGTATGTCTGCGTACTCCCTGTGGCTCCTGCATGCTTCCTTATCGCAGAACCATCGACTCGAGCGCTCCTCTGAAGTAAATGCTTCCCATTGTTCCTGAAAAGAGAGGAATTCACAGCTGCTACAATACAAATGACAGAATGAAGCAAAGTTCAGACGTGGACATATAAGGAACGAGAAATGACAATAGAAGAAGACTTTGTATATTCTGTAACTGCTTCTGAATGCATAACTTCAGAGTTTATGAATGTTGACAAAAGTGGTAAGGTTTAACTTTCTTACAGACCATAGTGGATGTGTGTAAATGATTAGGAGCTCATAAAAAACGTGTTTTGGATCAGATGGTTTGTGATTCTGGCAGGATTTTCACAGTGAAACTCAAACGTTTTAGTCATATAAGTCAAGCACGGAGGTGAGAATGTGATGATATGGGGTTGTGTTAATGCCAAAGGTCTCAGATTTAAATATGGAATTTAACAATGTTTTAGAGCCGTGAGAAAAATGTTTTTAATTATAATAAAAATAAAAAATCCAAAGCACCCCTTAAAAATGATCAAAATATTAAAAAATTTTATTTATTTTTTTATTAAATTTTGTCATTTATTTTAATGGTATGGATATGATTTGAGCATGTTTCTTAATTTAAATTAATTTAAGTAACTTTTAGGGAATTTTTGTGAAAAAATACAGGAACAACAAAACCTCTACAGTAGAAAAAGCTTTTTAAAAAGAGTGAAATAATTTTTTTTTAAAGAACTGACACCTATTTTAAATGTAATTCGGCTGAAATATCAGGGTTATGACTTCATTCTCGCTTATAGGATCAAAACACGTCTATTTCATGATATAAAACATGCAAACAATCAAACCTAGAGGGAGTCTGTGCTGCCAATCAGTGACTTTCATTCAGCCTTTGTGTTTTCCAGGCAGAAAATACATCAAGACAAAAAGATATGATAAACTGCCCTTTGATTTTTATCTATGGAGATTAAGGACTCAGGTACTGGTGTGTGGGTGTGTGTGAGCCGGTGATACCTTCTCGGATCTCATGATCCATCTCGTCCAGTTATCCAGCTGAACACTGCATTAATGAAAAGGTCACGAGACATTTGAAGAACAAGCAGACAGAAGGAGTTCATGCTGAATATTTGAACAGTATTTTAACAAATAAAACATCACATTTTTCCCACAACGCTGCAGGAAGTAACCTCATGACTGCTTCGGACCAAAATCTGTTGCTTGCTTCATCCCATGCAAACATGTGACCATAAATCAGCACTAAATTGAAAAACCATGTGACAAGGCCATGCTTTACATTCTTGGTATGGAAATCAGTCAAGAACATTTGTTCTATGCCTTTCTTTAAAAGACGCTCCCCCTGAATACTCGTGCTAAATACCGGAACAGGTATCAACAGCCTGGATCTCAGTTCCTTGTGTTTCTAGGAGATTTGACTCTAAATAAGTTTCTTGTGGCAGAAACCAGATAAAAGTAAACCAGTAGGGCAAGCACAGTAGTGAAAGAAAACGTCCTTTAAGACGTCAAGGACCAGAGAAGGTTAAACCATATTCATTCATGTTGTTTCAATAAGGGATACAGATTGTATTATTTTTATACCTCATAGTAAAGTAGACTCATTAAAAATAAATTCATAAGGAGGCAAATTAATCAAATCAGGTCCAAAGGAAGATGGTTCCAGAAGCTGGGGCTCTGACATCTTTATTTTCATCTTTTTATGAGGCAGGCCCCGCTCACAGGACCTCAGGGACCAGCTGGAGACATAAGGATGCAGATGTTTTCTGATATAATCTTGCTCAAGAAGAGTTCTCTATAGAACTAGGATCTTATAGTGCACTCTGCACTTGAGTAGCTGACTCAGCAGTGGGTCACATGAAAGAGCTTGGGTGATCTGGTCAGCAGCCTAGCAGCAGTATTCAGCATTCCTTCTGGTTCCTGACAGAAAACTTTGTTAATATACCCAGTGGGTAAAATACTCACGTATTTTTGACAAATGTATCTGTTGCACAGATAAGTTTTTGAGTATTTTCCCTTGTAGAAAATGGTCATCCATGCACTAACATGTAAATGCTGTAGAAACGTTTGTAGCTTAGAGAATGTATTGGGGTGGAAGGAGATTTATGGGCTCGACACACGAGAGGCGACTGCGATCAGCGAAACTCTTTGCTATCGCTTTTATAACCTGACACATGGGAGGCGACATGCGGCAGCGCCCGGCGGCAAAAGCCAGCGACGCCTCTGTTCCAGGACAAATAGCGAGTCTTTCGTTGTTTTGATTGGCCGTCAGATTGGAGGGAATTGTGGGTTATTAAAGCAGTTCAGAGTTGAAAAAGCGGTAGATATGAAGTCTCACAAGGTTTTGCTAGAGTTAAATGAAGTCTTGTAAAGCTCTGGGAAATCCAACATGGCAAGTATTAACTTTTCCTCCATGTTTGCCCGGAGATGAGCTGAGAAGCATCCTGTCCGCTCATTGGTCAGTTAGTGAAACCTTCGCTGATTGGTCCTTGTCCGAGCGACAGCGATGAAAAGTTGAAAACTTTCAACTTTCTGGGATCGCGTTGCTGGCTTGCATTTGCACAAGACATGCACGAGTGCAAAATTTAACATGCACGTTTTTCATGTGTCACTTAGCAGGAGGGAGACCCACGATTATCGCTTTGTCACACGTCTCATTGAAAATGAGTGTCGAGCCTATTAGGCTGAGAATCATGCGTACTATTGTGTATCATGTCTGCCTTGCGCAACTTCTGTTTGAAGCGTTGTTTGTGCGCGTCCTCTGAAATTATGGCAAATTATGTTTGCAAGTTGCAATATGCGAGTAACCATTAGGGGGAGGTGAACATCATTGATTCGTCTCATTGGCAAAACGAGCAGGACATACTCGCCTTTAGAGGTCAACATACTATCTATGATACCGCTGCTGTGTTTTTTCTGTCTTGATCTCAAAATGAAACAGCTGCCGATCTCTTCTATTGGTGCCATGTTTTTTTGTATCATACAAATTTGGCACTGAGTTCTGTACTGTGCCCTCTAGGGGAATCCTCCAGTACTACGTGTAGTGCAGCAACAAGTATGTGAAAAAAACGCAGCCTGCTACCTGCATCAACGCAAGGTTAAGAAGCAAGTATACTCCCAGCCATAGACCTGAATATCATCTGCATAGAAGTGATAAGACAGACCTTTCAAATTTGTCCTAGAGGTGGACAGGACAAGGAGGACGTCTGTACTGTGAGGCAGTCACAAAAACTCTCATTTCAGACAAAAATGATTTGAACCACTTCATAGCAGATCCTGGGACAAGAAATAACTGAAAATAATAATAAAAAAAAAACGCTGACACACGGGTATTTTAAAAACAGGAGCTGAATTCCTCACAGTCCTTGGTTTTGAGAAGCGTGAAATGAAATCATGTGACTTGATTTGGAACAGATCTCAGATATGAGCGCTAACAATAACTCACTCTCTCATTCACATGTTGCCAAATGCAATAAAAGGCAAAACGAGGTGACTGAAGCTGTATGTCGATGATCACGCTGCATATTATAGTAGTTTCTTTTTTCCCCATCTGTCATGTGCAATGGATTACACACACACACACACACACACACACACACACACACACACACACACACACCATAAGGCAATTGACATATCTGTTCACGCATCACATCCTGCCAGAGAGTGAGCATCAGGTGTGTGTGGGTCAGGTGACTCATTCTTCACATCTCTCCCTCCGTCTCCGCCACATGATTTTTAATCTGCAGAATATCATTTGGATAAAATTGTAACTAAATGTGTAAAACTTAGTTATCTTGTCAGAACAAACTAGTGAGCTCTGGTCTACCAAGCCTGCTGAGAGAGATGGATTTATGAGCCTACGATGTTTTGTGACATTATACTGATGAGACGGGTCTCCTAGCTTCCAGTAAAAACTGAAACAAAAATGTCACACCAAATAAAACCTTTTGTATAATGAATCCTGACTTTAGAGCTGTCACTCTGCGGTTGCTGCTCGCGTTTTTGCCGACTGAGCTCAGGGTTGATTGTCAGCTAGTGAACCAATCTAATTGGAACGCTCCTCTCTAGCTCGCTCCTTCTGTCTCCTTAGCTCAGCACTGCGGTGTTGTCAGTCCCACTGGGAGTTTGTGGCTCTCCCACACACACACACGCGCACACACACACACACCAACCCACCACATCCACCAACACGTGTGGACATCTACACAACCCACGGGATTCAGCCTTTCCCTTTGTTTGCAAATAACATCAGCACAGATTCCCACAAATCTTACACACACACACACACACACAGACACTTCCACCACCATATTAGGCACATGATTGTGTGAGCTCATTAGTGATACATTCACTAAGCTAAAGTTTAGGCCCTGAGAGTCTTGAGGCAAATTACACCTGATTAAAAAGTATGACGCACACACGTACGCACGCACGCATGCATGCATGCACGCACGCACGCACACACACACACACACACACACACACACACACACACACACACACACACATAATGGACTCTATCTCCTTATTTATTACTCAGATGCTTGTCAGTATTGATGAAAGCTGCTATGTTGGTGTAATTACATACACAGAAAATTCGGCATGTTCAAATTAACACTGTCAGAGTTGATTTCAACACTAGTAAGAGTTAAGTTAACTTTTTTTTGGAGAGTTGGTACTTTAACTCTGGTTTAGTGTCAAAAACCAACTCTTCTGGAGTTGACAATTTAAAGTTAACGTCCCAAGTCATCATCACACAATGGTGAAATTACATCTCTGCATTTGACCCATCCCCATGGTGGGGAGCAGTGAGCTGCAGCTGTGGCTGCGCTCGGGAACTATTTGGTGGTTTAACCCCCCAATCCAACCCCTTAGTGCTGAGTGTCAAGCGAGGAGGCATTGGGTCCCATTTTTTCAAAGTCTTTGGTATGACCCGATCTCCCAGTCCCGGGGCAGACACTCTACCACTAGGCTGGTGTTAGAGTTAATATAGTTACTCTTACTATGTTTGAACTTTGTTAAGAGGCAGCAAATATATTTCTATACCAAAGATTACCTGAGGAAATACAAAAAGCAGTTTTGTTTATTTAAAAAAAATTGTCAATTTGGTCCAATGTAAAAAATGAAACCCCCACTGCTTTTTAGAATAAAATAGCCCCATACCAACAGCCAAACATGGCGGTGGAATTGTGATGGTCTGGGGCTGCTTTGCTGTTTTTAGGACCAGTATGTGAAGGAGAACATCTGACTTTTGACCTTAAACGGGTCATTCATACTGAAAAACATGCAGTACCTGCATCCTTGCACCTGCATATGTTGTTCTCTTAAATATGGATTCACACCTAAAACATGGTGTGGGTTTTAGTGCATTTATTATGTGTAAAATAACAAAACTCTGTTTAAAAGCTTGCACTTTTTTAAATAGCAAGTTGCATTTGTAGAAACTGGGATGCTTGCCAGCGAATATGCACAGAGCAGAGTTACTATTTTCAGTTTGGAAGGGAACTTTTGTGACTGTTGTAGAAGCACAGCCCTTCTCCCTGAGCAGCGTCTCAGTGCTGCAGAGCTGAAATATGGTTCATTTATGAAACAGGCTCAAAGTGGAGGAGACAGTGAGAAAAGAGAGCGAGTGCAGAGCAGCAGAAAGTGCATGCAGTCAGGGTCACATGGTCTGGGCACCGAGCCCGTTGATGAGCTCATTACCGCATGTCAGTGGTCAGTCTGTTTGTGCCCAGAAAAGATTCACCCTCGGTGAGACGGAGGCGTTCGGAGCAGATGAGCAGAACTGGGGGGGAGGTGGGAATCAGCTGTGATTTATGCAACAGAGACACAAAAAACGGGCAAAGCCACAACTTTATACTGATGAGTCGTCACCACCTCTTTCTTATCCTGTTAGGAATATATACGGGTTAACACAAGTTACCCACTATTGTATTAGAGCTGTCTGTACAGTTAACTAGCTTTTAGAGCAGAGGCTGAAAAGGTTCAGCACAGATTTTTACTGTTTAACCACATTAGATGATCAGCGTATACCCAGTGGACCTAATTAGTGGTCTCAGATTGCAAGTGAATTTTATTTTCTGACCATCTGACGGGTTTAAAAACATCCTCATTTGGCTTTCTGTTGAAAGCTCTTGGATGCAGTGGGTGGATGAGAATCGTGACAGTGCATGGGAACCAAAACCCAAACACACGCGGTGCTCTCGTCGCTCTTTCAGAGGAGAGTCTTATTTATGATACTTTATAGCTGTTTGAGGAGCATCCATAATTTATTGTCTTTGGGGTTATTTTGGTAACTCTGTAAAATTTAAGAAATCTTGCTTTTTAATTATTTAAAGGCTTCATTTTATTTCACAGGAACATCAAAGCATCTTTCAGGAGATCACAGAATTATTTATGTGCTATGCTGCTCAACTTATATATATATATATATATATATATATAAATAAGAGAGAGAGAGAGAGCGAGAGAGAGAGAGAGCGAGCGAGCATGTGTTGTGGTTATGTAAGACCGTGCTTCTGTCTGACTGTGTAATAGCACCCTGGAGCCCTCGCGGCTCTATGAGGTCTTTTGGCAAACACATTTTTTTTCTGTCTTCATTCCTCCAAATGGATTTTTATTGAAGGATGCCACTGGTGCTTTAATGTTTGAACCAACAAAGCCTTTTTCTTCCTTTGTTCAAATGAATAGATGCAATGAGAAAAGTGCTCTAAAGCTCAGTCGTCTGTAACTTTGGTGCTTTAAAAATGCCATATTTATCATCTATATGAGACCAAGCTAACAGCAGCAGACGTGTCAACCTCAGCTAATTCATTTGAAGGTATCAGGACTTCATTTTAAGCTAGACTTCCTCAGTTTCTGGAATAAAAAAAAAATCTTAACCAATTTTTACTTACTATTATTGAAAATGATCAGTTTGAGTTTAACATGCAGGCTGAACATGAAAATAGTCTCCTACACCTATCTCCTGCTTTAGCTTCTGATAGATAATAGACGGGGGAACTCTAGGATTTGAAAAGCCTGACAGATCTACATCACACTGTCACACGTCTATGGACTCACCCATCTTGACTCACAACGAGGAAGGCTGTTGTTGGTTTAGCGTTCAGGAAACAACAGAGAACATCTCGGCTAGTAGAAGCTAACCGTTAGCATTAGCAACTCCACCACACAGCAGAACTCCTCCAGGCTTGTGTTATTTGTGGAGATAAAACATCAACGTTGCAAAGCAAACAGAGTCAGTGGTAGAGTCGTGTTGCTGTTAGCCAATCAGAGGAGAGATGTCCAAATTTCAGGAGGTAAGACTCCAAATCCTGTCGTCTGAAACTACTTTCTTCTCTTGATGAATTCATTCCTACTAGAGACCACTGCAAATGTATTAAAAATATGATTGAAGGACCTCTTTAAAGTTCCTATGAGAGGGACGATTGGTCTCCAGAAAACTAAACCACTAAGTTCTAATTTATTAATTCATTCTGAGACTTCTTTGGTCTATTGTTTTATGTTTTTGTCTAAAAATCTTTGTCCTGCGCTTTTTGCATTAAATCTTAATTGTTCCCCCTGATCAAGGGAAATAAATTCTTCTCCTTATAAATTCAGGGAAAACTGACTTGCAGACAGAACGATTAATGCTGAAACGCCACCAGATGCCATAAAGTTATTTATCAGATGATCTGCAGATCCCTGATGAAACAGGGAAAACTTTTTTTTTTCACCAGTAAAATAAAAACCATGTTTCTATTTTTATTGTTGACTGATATTGGACAGTTGAGCTTTGTTTACACAATAGAAATGATGATATATTTGACACTGCACTTGTTATTAAAATAATAAAAATAACAAAACTTTATAGTTTTATTATGCATAAACAAACATTTTGTTGTTAAACTCTGAAACGTTTTGCTCTCCCACCAGAACTCTAGCTAGTATTTTTTTGTCTTTATGTATTATATTATTATTTATTGAATTTTACACAAACATTTATCAAACAAATACTTTTAAAATGCAAAGAAATCTAAAAAAAAAATATCCAGAAAACATCCGGTGTTTCTCCAATCAGTGAATTTAAGTTAAATGTTGACTGCAGCTTTTGACACTGTGGACCATCACCTCAATCAATCAATCAACTTTTATTTATATAGCGCCTTCCACACCCGTTACAGGAGGCCAAGGCGCTGAGAACAACATAAAATCATGATAAAAAGAAATATTAAAACATTGAACAATAAAAAATACATAAAAGCATAAAAACATAAAAGCATAAAAACAGGCAGACATCAAGCGTTTTCTGGAAACCTGCTACAGGATAGGCTGAGAGACTGGGTAGGCCTATCAGGAACGGCTCTGGAGTGGTTCTCCTCTGAGCTTCCTTCTCTGTGGCCAAGTTTCGGTTCTCCTCCACCTCCCTCGCCCATGGTGTCCCACAAGGTTCTGTGCTGGGGCCTCTACTGTTCCTGCTTTATCTGCTCAAAAAAAAAAAAAACATAATAACAAATATTTTTTTACATCTATATTGGTGGTGTCCACTATCCTGCATGTTTTTGTAGTTTCCCTGCTCCAACACACCTAATTCAGTTGTTGAATTACTTCCTCAGCTTGACCTCAACTTCTGCAGAAGCCTGCTGTTTCAAATCAGGTGTGCTGGAAGATGGAAAACATTAAAAGCATGCAGGATTGTGACCCTGAAGGACCAGAACAAAACACCACTGATCCAAATAAAACTCATAACTATCTGTTTGCATTTGACATTGACAGAAAAGTATGAAACTGCACAGGAAACAGGAAATAGGAACGTTAGTTTTGGTGTGCATAAGGATCCAAATAGAGGAATAAACTTTAATGAGCTAAAATAAAAGTGAATCTAAAAGAGAACAAAGAAAAACCTGTAGCAGTGATGAAAACCTACACGGCAACATCTTGCATGAAAAAAACTGATCAAAGCCATCTGTCACCATCATTGTGAGGCGTTTTGACTAATTTAAATATCATCGTGTCGCTGGCATCATTACAAAGCTCATCAAAGCATTAAAACATTGCATGTGACATAGAAGGAATGTACATTTTTAAAGTCTTTATTGAGAAAGATATAAAAGATCTGAAAGCTGCAAACAATCCCGTCTTCCTTACAGCATGTATTATAGTGCATGGGTTTATTAAAAAAAAAGGTTTAGAGCTCACAGATGTCACATCAGGAAATTAAACTGTCCCTGTGTTATTGAGTCAGAGGCTTACTGATAAGATTAAATGTGTGTGAGAAACCCAGCTACAGCAAATCTCATTAAAAAAAAGGTCACAAAACAGACGTCATCGTCCTCCTCGGTCCTTACCGGGACAGTTTCAGCATCCAGGAGGAAAACATGAGAGGTGAGGCAGATTGAAGGAGGGGAGAGGGAAGAGGAGGAGCTCTACCTTTGACTGCAGCAGCAGAAGAATGAGTGAGAGGAGGAAAAGGGAAGGGGGAGGAGGAGAAGAGGAGCAGTGAGGAAGCTGGATGGAAAGAGAGATAGGGGATGAAGAGGAGGGGGGAAGGTATAGCAGCTGCTCACTGCAGAGCCGCTCATTGATAAAGTCGCAGCACCGCAGCTGGACACATCATCCTCTCCTCGTCATGCACGCCCACACACACTCGCAGCTGTTGCACCACTGGGCACACACACTCACTCACTTTGCGCTGTCATCGGACAACA
Source organism: Aphyosemion australe (assembly GCA_006937985.1). Lineage (NCBI taxonomy): Eukaryota > Metazoa > Chordata > Actinopteri > Cyprinodontiformes > Nothobranchiidae > Aphyosemion > Aphyosemion australe. The sequence continues at coordinate 364,209 of SSNS01000200.1, read as the reverse complement.
ACACAGACTCTCCTCCTCTCTCCATCCTGGGATGAAGCTGGGAGAGGGACACCTGTAACTGAGGAGAGGACGTCTGATCTGGGAGCAGGTTTTAGGAGAAGAAAAGCTGCAGTGGGATCAGCGGGAACCAGGCAACGCAGCAGCACAAAGGTACATAAGGAGGCAGGTGTGAGGGTGTGTGTGTGCACTCACACTTTCACGCTTAAACTTCACACACCTCACATGCTCAGAGATGCTTTAGAAGTGTTGGGATTCCTGTAAACAAAGCTGTTTCCTCCTCACAGCAACAGGAGCCTCTCCTCCTCCTCTTATCCCACCTTCTCTCCTACCTCTATCTTTATCTCCATCTTTATTCCACTAATCCCCCTGTTATTGCAGCATCCTGCCTTCCTCTCTAACATTTTTGGTCCATATGCCTCCTCCGCCTCCTCTTGTCTCACTCTCTCCCTCTTTTTTAGTTTAGCCTCACATTTTTTGTCCCGTGCTCGTCTCAGCATCTCCTGCATCCATGCCTTGAACCAGCTCTCACTGTGCTTCCTTTTGTTTTCATGCCAGTCTGTCCGTCATCCTGGGATCTACGGAGACAAGCGGAGTGCCGGTGTCGGCCATGAAGCTGGTGAACGGAGGAGGTGGTGGAGGAGGTGGAGGAGTGGGCGGAGGGGGTGAGAAAGCTGCCTTCTCCTTTAAGAAGTGTTCAGCCTTTCAGTTTGTCAAAAGAAAGGTGAGTTTGAGCAAATGTTCAAAAATGCTGGGATGGGTGAGCTTTGTGTGTGTGTGTGTGTGTGTGTGTGTGCGTGTGTGTGTGTGAGAGAGAGAGAGAGAGATGATGTCATTGTAGTAACCAAGATGCTTTAATCAGGCATCAAATTTGACTCCGTTTTTACAGTGTGTGTGTGTGTGCGTGTGTGTGTGTGTGTGTGTGTGTGTGTGTGTGGTGGGGGGGTCTGATTCTCGTGTGTGTGTGTGAGTCCATGTGTGCCCTAAACCTTTGTTGCATCATCGTGCATGGTGACATAACAGAGCTCATGTAGTCCAGCGGTGTGGCTCCCCCAGGACATTATGCTACGGTGCTGTTCCAGGATCAGTCCTGTCCTCCTATTGGTTTCACTTAATTTGCTAACTGTATTTTTAAACATGTTGACATCATAAACAGTATGATTCAGAGAAGAGTTAGGTGCAGAAAAGCTGCAGTTTAACTTTCTGCATGTTGTGATGCTTAAGGTGAATATCTGCTGGAACCTACGCAGATTTGTTGATTAATTACAAACATCGTTCTTGATGAAGTTTCCAAAACTTCTTCAAATATTCATGTTGGGATTCGAATTTCCTTGCTTGAGCTGCAGGGCCTTGCTTTCATGTTGCTGGATTTTTTTTTATGCTGTTTAAAAAACAGCAAGATTCTCTAAAAATGGTCACAAAGCGGTTGCGGGTGTCTGGAATCCACCAGTTTTGCTTCTTTGAGACAGGAAGTGTGATAAACGTGAGACGCTTTTAGCTGGAGTTGATGACCTCTAGTTCATGAGAGGCTAAAATTAAAAGGTTTGCAAAAGAAGACCTAAATTTTCTGTTTTTCATGATTTCTTGTGTCAAATTATACATAAATGAATTTTTGTTATCAGAACAATAAAAGTATTGATAATTTTAAAAATAAACATTTAATTATATATGATACATTTTCTTCTTAATTATTCCTCCTTAAATATAAAAATGCAATAACTACTGCAGCTGGGCTTGTTGTATGCCCCAGTGCATTCTGGGATGGTATGTTTGTTCCTGCATTAGCTTCTGATAGTAAATAGCCAGGGAAATGCTCGGATTAAAAAAGTCTGACAGATTTATGTGACATTCATGGACTCACCCATCTTGACTGGCGAGGGAAGGCTGTTGTTGGTTTAGCGTCCAGGAAACAGCAGAGAACATCTCTTCTAGTAGAAGCTAACTGTTAGCATTAGCAACTCCACCACACAGCAGAACTCCTCCCGGCTTGTGTTATTTGTGGAGATAAAACATCAACGTTGCAAAGCAAACAGAGTCAGTGGTAGAGTCACGTTGGTGTTAGCCAATCAGCGATGAGATGTCCAAATATCAGAAAATGAGATTCCAAATCCTGCCGTCGTCAGCTCACCTCTCCTCTGGCTAACTTCTAGTTCCTGAAACAGGAGCGCCAGAGCTTTTTTCCACAGAGATCGACTCACAATGCATTCATTTATACCAGAAGCCACTGCAAATGTGTTGAAAAACTAGTGAACTTGGTCTTTAAGACATAATTAACTGACTAAATTGTAACCCAGATATTTGCACATTTGCAGGAATGTCATGTAAATGCTGACTTTTATTTTTATTTTTAACATACGTATCAATTCAGTGTATAGAAATAGAATAGAATAGAAATGTAAAGAAGATATGGACGATGCAATGATGCAGATCTGAATAATGCTTTCCAGTACTAAAAGTGCATGAATGTGTGTAAAAGTAGCTTTCTGACACAGCACTGCCTGCACTTGCTCCACTAAAACACGTCCTCTTAAACAAAAGGCGCAACAAGAGAGTTCTGATGATTTTAGCTGGTTTAAAGAAACACAAATGAGCTAAAAATAAAGTATTTAAGGTGCAAACAATCTCTTGTTTCTGTCCTCCAGCTTTGTGAGACTGTAGCATGGTGCTAAATCCAAAAATGTTTACATGATACTAAAGCCGTGTGACAAATTCAGTCACAAAGATTTAAAGATAATTTAAAACGTGATTGGTGATAATTAGGGATGCAGCATTCTCTCTTGTAGCTGTCATGTGACTTAATACTTCTTATTAAAGAGAAGACTCAACGTAAAACCTCCTGTTAACACAAAAACAACATATTTGGATTCCTTTGCCTGTTTTCCTCCTGAGGGTGCTGAAACAGAAAATAAAATCCTCTCCACAAAAACACATAAATAAAGCTCCACAACCCCGTTTACAGCCGCTGTAACACCTCATTAAACTGCAATAAGTCCTCTGAAACGCTCCTGCTTTTCCACTACTAATTGTTCCTTCAAATCAAAATAATCCTCAATTTTAATGAGCTAAAATCTTTTCTGTGGTCAGCGTTATTTAGGCTGCATGGAAATAATTAACAAATAGTTCTCTTTAATGCGTGTTTCAGAGAAACAATGAAGAGCTGCAGGAGCGATTTACTTAATTGTCTTTGAACAGTTGTAGATTTTACCTGGAGGTTTAAATAAAAGGTGAAAAGTTTAAGAAGTAATCATTTACTATCATCTGTGTTGATGGAGTCCAACATGCATTAATAATCAGGATGGCCAGAGGTTTGTTTGATGACCATGAGAGCTTTAATTATGCAAAGCTTGACAAACAGCTGAACTTCTGCTTTCCTAAATCTGAATAATTTACAGCTGATTTACATGAGATCAAACGGGAACGCGGCTGCGAGCGACGACAGGAAGGAAATGACTAACATTAAAGCTTAAGAACTTGTAGACGAGAGGTGGACTGAAGCGTTCTCACCGTAATTACTGATCCGACTTTACGGGAGAGTTTTCCATTTTCTATTGAAGAGGGCAAAGTAATTAGAGATTAAAGGTTGAGTTCACAGGTTTTTAGATGTAAACTGAGCCTGGCCAGCCATGCCAATGCTTCCTTATGGGAAGCAAAGGGTGTGGTAACACTCCCATTCAAATAACACCACCCCCTGAGAGTTCTAATCGAGCCAATCAGCACTGAGCAGCGTACGTCACACACCGCGATGCTCAGTTTGTCATAAACAACAAAGATGGCGTCTGAAGCGCAGTTCATTGCGGCTCTTTCCTCTGTTCTAAATGACTTGGACGTGTCTTTAAAACCACAACAAGAATTAGTGCTAAAAGCCTTTCGAGATGTTTGCACCGTGCTACCAACTGGAAGTTTAATATACCAGTGAGCCGCCACTTGGAAATACGCGGTCAAGCCAGTCGACGCTGGAGCTTAGCTAAAATTTGCTTTGTGCGTACATGGTTCATTACGGTAATAAAACATTGTCGCATCCTTTGAGGCTAAAACAAGGAAATGACGTGGAAGTGTGAGGCTGCAAACATCTACAGTAAATTAAGAACATATTTGTTCTGGATGTCGTTTGGAAAAGTAGTAGGTAAGTCTTAAATAAACATTTTTGATGTTTAACGTCATTTCCTTGTTTTCACCTGGAGGGGGCGCTCCAGTGCTTTATTACCGTAATGCATCATGTATGCGCGAAGCTAATTTTAGCTAAGCTCCAGCATCGGCTAGCTTGACCGCGGTCATCTTGTCCAAAACTGTCCTGTCTCGTAGTTTTCATTCAAATATTAATACAGAATTGGTTATAACTCCTTGGATTCTTAAGTTTTTACTACAAAGACAACTATCATTCATGTGTACGCCAGACTCCATCTTTGACTACAGCTAAAAAACTACAGCGTCGCACGATAGTCGTCATTTGCACCTTTTTTCTGATTGGTTATTTTTGAGCTGGCTAGTCCCGCCCCTCATGGTGCTCTCTGAGTATCCAGGCTCGTCCTCTGTGTAGAACAGACGGAGGGCAAGTCTGACAGGCCAGGCTAGCATTTGACCCAAGCAAGATAAAAATGTTCAGAAGCTTCTAAAAGATTTGACAATGCAAGAGCACAGTGAGAATTATCATCTGCTGAGTCTAAATGAGTCTAATGACATAATGAAGGCTGGAAATGGTTCTGGATTCAACTGAAAATCTCCAAATAAGTCTTTATGGGATGTTTTTGCTCTTGTTGTTGGTTGTGCACCTGTAAACTGTTGGATCTGGATAACACCGGTCATCATCAGGTTATATTAGGATGAACTTTGATCTATATCCACCTCATACCTGAATGCAAAAATCAAAGGTAAACCAAAATCTAATAAAATTGAATGCAAGTCATATGTTTTACCTATAGACAACATGTTCTTGCTTACAGGTTTTTGCATCTCTGAGCTGCTCCTACAGTGACTTGCTTGTTTTCAATTTGACCCACTGGGGTGTCGTTCCAGGTCTCTTTTAGAAGCAACGTGCTTCGACACGCTGTCTGGCTACCCTTGACTGAGGCCGTCTATCTCAGCTTGTTTATGTTGCAGGAATCTGGGCTCGTACGGTCACACTGTGTGTTTACTAAATGTTGAACACACGCAGCAGGATGAGCTCGCTGGGGCACCATATAAAAACAACCCCCCCCCTTCTCCCTGTCAATCGTCTACTTTCACCACTTCTTTTTTCCCTCCTAAAAATACACAAACACACTTGCATGCAAAAGCTCACCCACACACCTTGTTTTACAGGTGATTTACGGAAAGCCTGAGTCACTGCTGGGATGTTGTGTGTTTACACTGTGCATTGTTCTTCGTGCGCCGGCTTGTGCGTGTTTGAGAATTAACGCCAATAAACACAAGGTCTCACTTATTGCCTGACAACAAACAGCATGGCTTTACATTTGTTAGATGCATCCCATTTCTGTGCAAAGTGTAAACACGAGTGTGCTTGTGTGGCAGAGCTTGTGTGACCCTCTTGAACTGACGTGTAATCTGGAATAACGTGACAAACTGCTCTGTCCTTGATTAAACACTGCAGCTGGCGAGGCTGGACGTTTGTGTTCACTGTGTGTGTGTGCGTGCGTGTGTGTGTGTGCGCACTCAGAAGCTACAGATGAGGAGAAGTAAAAGTGAAATCAATCCAACTTTTGTCCCTAAAGTCATTATCACCTCTTCGCCGGTGCAGGTCCGAAGATGGATGAGGAACCCCAAGGTGAGCGTGGAGAAGTCCCAGGGGAAAAACCTCCTTTATCCTTGTCCAAAGTGTCCGCTGGCTGAAGATCTGTGGTACACGCACTTCCCCTCCACTTACGGATGCTGCCACTATGCAGCCCTACAGGGAGGCCAGTACTACCACCAGGAGCCGTGCTCACGTTGCTTCACAAGTGGACAAACCAGCAGCCATGAGAAAGCCAAGAGCTGCAAGGTAAAAGGACCAACAGTGGATGTGTGTGTGCTCATGAATCTCATTGTGCCAGAACTTATTCATGACATAGCTGCTGTCAACTCACAGGGTCATTTCATCCCCAGAGCAGATGGCAGTAACTGACTGCATTTGTAAACATTCTGCTGCAGAAATAATTAATTTAGGTCATTTTTGAAGGTTTTCTATGTTTTTACATTTAAATTCTTTTAAAGGTTTCAACCCGCTGAGCACAGGTGGATAAACCGTAGTTGTTTAAGAAATAAGCATCCCCTTTTAAAGATCTAGTTCTGCATTTATTTTACTTGCTATCACCTTTAAAAGCCTTTACCACCACTCAAAACCATCATTTGATCTCAAAGGCCTAATTTAGTTGAGGAGTACCACAGGGGTGAGTCTTTGGCCCACTTCAGTTCTCTATTAACATGCTTCATTCAGTCAATCAGAATGTATCACTAATATTTCTTAGCAGATTACACTCAACTATACATTCATGCCTATTAAACCCATCAATCCAAGCAGCTTTTCAAACCACCATGTTGTTTTGCCAATTACGTTACCCTAGTAATTCGAAATGCCAAGAAGATTGATAGCACATCGCCACAAACAGAGCTAAATATGTTGGTGTTTAGTTTGAGTGGGTGCACTTTTCAATTCAGGCTGCAAATAAGAAATAAGACTGAATAGATTATTTAAGAGGTGAATAATAAGTGCCTCCTTTGAAATGAGGCAATGCAATGCTTTATGTATTTCTATGGAAGGCCCCATTAACGATAATATCCAACTCAGTTTGATGTTCAAGACAAACGTGTTTTTCAGGCTCGTTTTTCCAGCTTAGGACAAAATCAACAATCTATTTCCCTCCAACTGTTAACTTAAAACAAGTTTTGCCTGCTGAAGCTTACTCAAGTTTTGACAATGCACTTTATGCAAGTGACAGTTGGGGCTGCCTTTTTGCCTTCATTACTCTGACATCCTATTAAATTTCATATTGATTTTAAAATCCGATTTGTTGCCTTTAAATCAGACTTACTGACGTGCTTCAAGTCCTCTGAAATACTGAGAAACAGAGACAGCTCAATGCTAACCGTTTCTAGCTTACAGTTGGAGATTAAATGAGCTCAGGTTTTCTGTTTAAGAGCATCTTGCTTATCCCCACTAAAAGGAAAACATCTTTATTTGACTTCAAAGAAAACTCAAAATTGTTTTCTTTATCAAAGATTTGGACAAAGTCTCGAAAGAAAACGTGCAACATTTGAATCAGCCTCTTTTTTTTGAAAATGTTCTTTGTGTTGAGCTGAGTTCAGGAAAGTGCATTTAATTATTTATCATTATTGTCTTTATTTTAAGCCCTCTAAGAAGACAAATAGTCAAGGCTTATCCAAACATACTTTAAATTTTCGCCAGACTTTGAATGATTAGCTGCCTCATCACACTGATTGACTTTTTTTTCTCTACATTCTTTTGAACTGACAATACAAAAGTGAAACTTTCTAGCCTGGCAAGCCATCTATAGTCTGGCTACGGTCCATTAACGGTTCTCAGTCATGGGGCGGGAGCTACGGTTGTCTTTCCAACTGTCTCAGCATGCTATTGGATAACAAACAATGGGACGTACTCACTGCTACGGATGTCAGTCAACGGGGCAGTCCGCCATACACCGTCGAAGAAGATGCAAATACATCCTGTATCTAAATAAACTTAAGTACCTCTCTCTGCTCTTGACTAAAAGAAAAGCCCAAATCAAAAAGTTAATGACAAAGCCATTTCAAATGAGCCGTTGCCATCTTTGTTTATTCAGTAACATCCCGCCCACCAATAGAGCGCTGTGATTGGCCCACCAAACAAATAGAGCGCTGTGATTGGACCACTATGGAGCCGTTGACATCTTAGTTTCGCTCAGTCGAAGTAACATCCCGCCCATCTGGCTGATAGAGCGCTGTGATTTTACCAGCACCAGACGTCCTGGCCTGCTTTGGTTCCAGTGGAGCGTGGCTAGACCGATCATTTTGCATCGGCAAACTGACGGTCTAGATTCTAGGCTAAACTTTCTGGAAGATGTGAGTCTCGTTACATCTTGTGTAAATCCAACTATGCATTTGAGAATACGAACAACATACCAAGAGGCAAACACGGTGGTGGTAGTGTGATCGTGTGGTGCTTCTTTGCTACTTCAGGACCTTGACCACTTCCTGTAATTGTTCAAACCACGATTTCAGCTCTCTAGCAGAACAAGAACGTTTGACCTTTGAACTTAAACAGGCCGTTCATGCTTGAAAAACCTCTGCTTTGTCTGAAATAAAATAATTCCCCAAAGAAGAGTTTTAAAAGTTTCCTCCTCTGTGACTAAAGGGACTCATTACCATCCATATGTTGCATGAAGAGCCAGCCAGAAGGATCACCACTCATCTGCTGTATGTAGGTGAAAGTGGCTCTCGCCAAAATTCGACTCATTTTAATCAGTTTGCTGATTAGCTTCCATTCTAACTAGTGATGAAAACATAAGGAACATATTCTGGGCATTGTTTTGTTCCTCTTTGTTCTGCCTTTAAGCTCCGCCATGAGCGGTGTTATGTAACACAAACACAGAGGCAACAACATAATTGAGGCATGCTGCTTCCCACAATTGGAGAATGTTTCTGAAACGACTGCAGGAGGCATCAACTCAGCTGAGGCCATTCTGCAAGTGATTAAAACAAAAATAAATCCATCAATTAATAAATAAACTACCAACAAACGATTGTTGTCAGGATGTTGTTTCAGCTCTGCAGCTCGAATTGCCTCAGCAGCTTATCCATTGTTGATGGTCCTCAACTTGATCCTCTGTGTGTTTTTCCAGTTTTCTGGACATCAGGAGGGAATGAGTCATCCCAGCAGGTCTAGAAGCCACATTCTGTTTGTGTAAACACTAGAGTGTGCAGCGTGGAGCAGCAATATGATGTGTAAGGTTAAAAACCGGGATCGATTCTCTTTCATGCACCTCTCTGCTTTTTTCATTTAGCTCAGGCTTTAAGGGATCTTCTGACTCACTCGCTCAGGATCAAAGCCACCTCCCGCCCTTAAAATAGAAGACTGTCTGCAGTGTCACGTCTCTATCTTAGAGGAGATAACCTGTGTGTCTGCAGGAATAAGGGGTGCTGCATTTTCGCTGCAGAGTGCATTTGTGAATTCTAGCCTGATAAATTCATCTCAGATGCTAAATAAATAGTATTTTCACTTTTCCTGCAGCACATGTAAACATAAACAACAATACACACCCGTGCTCTGTCCAAACACTTTGCCACTCAGGGACTTGTAATCGGTTTGCCAGAGCATGATGCTTGCTCAGCAGCTGGGGCAGTGATAGAGACGTTTCTCTGGCATTGCAAAGCCTTTGCTCTGCTCTGATAAACGCCACCCACTGCCTGGCTCAAATGCATCATGAAATTTATCTGCCCATCCAAATCAGCTGTTTCAGTCAAACTATTTAAGAATAAAGACGATGAAGAGGAGACTCATAATGAAAAGAGATCTTGGACCGTTTCCTATCAGCGGTATTCTTGTTTTTCTGCTGTTGAAGCATTTCTTTCTGCCTTGAAAGAGTCAGTGTAATTAAAAACAGAATGTTTAGCTTTTGTTCTACTCGATAAGAGAAGATACAGAGTTGATCTGCACTTGGCAGCAGGATGTTGTTGCCAGAGGACCTGCGTATGAACTATTCAAGATCTGAGTTGGTAAACGAGGGATTTACTGACCTGCTTACGTTTATGTGAAGTTCTCTTTCTAATAAAATCCTCCCTGACAGATCCAACTCCCTCCTCCTCCCCGCTAAAAAGCCATCACAGCACTTTTTTTTTCTAATTGCAAAGTGTCAGCAGCAACATTAAAAATGCAGGTAGCTGAGCCTTGACCCATGGTCTTTGGCCTTTACCCTCCTGCTACCTCAGTCACAGCTAAAGATAAACATAGAATGATTTTATTATTGGCTGCTGGCAAAAGGTTTTCAAATATTTCACCAGTGTGATTGTTTCATGAACATCTACAGCTGATTCTTTTTTGCAGTCAATCCAATTCAAGATGACCACCATGACTTTATATACAAAAATGGCTGCAGCAGTCAGTTTGGCGTGAGCCACGTTTCCACTAAAGGAGTTCTGGGATATTTCTGGGAGGGAAGAAGGTGAAAGGGAAAATACGATGGTTCGGTCCCCTCAACTGTTGCGTCTCCGTACAAAACCGGCCCTTTCCGAACTTTGCTAAGACGTTAGCGAATTGCGACCATTTTGGAAGCGGACCAGGAGAGCGGCTGTGTGACGTATAAAGTGGTGTTCAACGACCACAAGAGGCGCCATTACAAATTTTTGGTGTTGGGAGTGTCAGGCTGGATCGGGACTGGTCTGAGTGAATTGGGAGTTGAACTGTAGCGTGTTGTATGACCCAAATGTGGAGTAGTTAGTGTTGGGAGAGACAGGCACATGGTTGCTATAGTAAGAGCTGTACGTGACTTGAATGGAAACGAGACCGTACCACGGTTCCGGACAAAAGAGAACTGACTTACTTGGAGTCGACAGGTCTGATAGGATAGCTGGGAAGCTCGCTACTCTTGACAAGGTTCAAGTGAAATGATGACTGAGTGATGTGGAGTGGAGACTTCCTGTGATGGGGAAGCTGGGTAATGGAGTCCTAGCTGGTGTTGTTGTGTCCAGGAGGATGTGAGTGAGCAGGAACCGTAACAGGGAGTTTAGACATGCAGTTTTAAAGCTGCATGAACCATGCTTGTTGTTTTTGTCCTTTAATTGCGTTTCACCATGAACTGTTCCAATTTTGTAAATGCTGGTTGTTTGGCGACTTCTGCCGATATAATTTTTTACTGAGTTACAACCAATCAGCATGAGTTAACCACAAGTACCGCCCAGCGACTCTACCAGGGCATTTCCGAGTACATACCCCTGTTCAGGTACTCTGTTGGTCCCTGGAATGACCCGGTGAAATGGAGAGATGCACATGCAGTGAAGGTCCAGTAAAATTACCCGGAAGTTCTGATAGTGGAAACAGGCTTATACTGAGCATAACTGAGGGTCAAAATTTGACCAAATTAGTTATAATATCAATGTTTCTCATCAAAAGGTGATCATAGTTTAAAACTAGCATCACTTTGCATCCTTTCAATGAACCCTAGACCCTGAATTAAGGGCGATGGTGGCAGAGGAGTTAAGTGGCCGCCTTGCAATCGCAAAGGTCGCAGGTTCGCGTCCCGCTCAGTCTGTCGCTGTCATTGTGTCCTTGGGCAAGACACTTAACCCACCTTGCCTACTGGTGTTGCCAGTGCTCAGAAGCCTTGCTTCCGTCAGTGAGGCAGCTGTAGCTACGATGTAGCTCATTCCCACCAGTGTGTGAATGGGTGGATGACTGATTGTGTTGTGAAGCACCTTGGGAGGTTGTAGAACTCTAAGAAGGCACTATACAAAATACAGGCCATTTAATTATCAAATAAAACTAGTGTGTGATGTTGCATTTTCATTTGAGGAAACACTGGCAAAGAAAAGAACCACTTACTGTAAGAAGAAGGATGGATGGAGCTTGAAAAAATGGCAAATTGTTTAATAGCTGGGGAGAAATTCAAGGGGTTGTTGGAGCTGACAGGAGAGACATGAGCAGAGGAAACTACGGTGACAGAGAGAGATGAGAGGAGCTGAGAGGACAGTTTTATTAGAAGATAGAAGATGAGGTCAGGCTATCTGCCCCCAAATGCTGCCTGAGCGTGAAGAGAAATCAAAAACATATAAATCCCCTCTGATAAGGACGCCCTTTAGTGTCTAATAACGCCACCACAAGCCCACAGCACACACAAAAACATGCAACCATAGCTTTCCACTAATCTTTCACGTCAAACCTGTGCTGTTCTTCATGAAGACTTAATCAAATAAAGAACATGAACTTTTGCTGACCGCTGCTTGTACTCACACGTTATCTCTGCAGAATTTCACCACTCTTCTAAAATCTAAAGACTCAGTCATGACTTTGAACGTTCAGTAGCCATTTTGTACGCTGATGTTCTATAAAAAGAAATATTTGCATCTAAGTCAAATAAAAGGAATTGTGTAAAATTTTACTTTGAATTTCCAAATAAATAATTTTTTATTTGTTTTCACGGATCAAAAATATTTTACTATGTGATCAAATTTGCCCAACAACAACATGTTCTGAGCAGAACAAATACAACATGACAGAAAAACTAAATATAACAAAGTCTATATTTATATTAAACTCTCACAATTTACAGACAAGCCAAGTTGTACAAAAAGTACACTCTTCTCCTTTTCTGATAGAAACATTTAAATTTATCTACTTTTTTTGGGAAGAAAATTTATCGGATGTATATTGATGAGCAGAAATTCACTTTTGGACTCATTGATTGTGGAAAACCCCCCAAATGGCTACATTTTAGCCCATTTTTACGCATATTTAGCTAAAATTTGGTGTCATGATAGCTGACACCTGAGTGCTATTCTGGGCAACATCTTTGCACAAAACCTCGACCATAGCAATTGGACTCAACTCTCTTTTTTAGTAAATTATCCCACACAACAACTCAATGGATTTGAATAAAACTCCTATAAAGTTGATTTAAATGGCTCTATCATGACTCAGCGTACAACAATCTAAGTTTAAAACTCTGGCATCTCCTCTAAGAATGCAAGTTTTTTTATTTAGGTGAGTCTAAATTTAAAAATATTTTATTGAGATCTTTTTATGAAATTATTGGAATTTAAATGCACATTTTTCCTATCTCAATATATTTATAAAGCTTTCATAAAATGCACAGAAGATTTTATTGCAACATTTTATGTGAGAATATGATTAAATCTGAGTTATGACTTTGGCTAAGTTCTAAATGGTAATGGCCTGTATTTGATATAGCACCTTCTAGAGTCCTAGAACCCCCCAAGGCGCTTTATAACACAATCAGTCATTCACCCAATAAGTTCTAATCATTTCCTTTTTCCAAATATAAATACATAAATACATTCTTTATGTAAGCTCAGAACCATTATCTAGAGATTCCCATACCGTGGTTCTCATGGTCGTTTCCTTACAGTCAGTTCTGAGCATTGATCAGGTGATGGCGTTAATCAGTCTTTGTGGTTTAACCAGAAAAATGCTGAACCACTCTGATCCCATTTGTGTCCAAAACTCACTCAAGCAGAAAAACACATAAAAAAGAAAAAGTAAGGAAGGCAGGAAGTGAAGCAGAGAAGATGAAGGCTGACCAAATCCAGGGAGATGAGTGAAGCCAAGCGTGTCCATGAGGAAGAGCGATTTTTATGTACAATCCCATGAGATGTGTCTGATTCAATCTTGGCAACATTTATTAGTACAAAGTGAATAAAAACTGAATCTGGATCTAAAAACTGCTTAGAACCAGCAAAAGCCTGACCACGTTTGTCAGTGGAGTCAGTTCATCTTGTTAATGTTTCCTAAAGGCAGCTGGATCATTCGGTTCTTGTGTCCTCGGGAACAAAAACAGCGAGCATCAGATGATCGCTTACTCGTGGTCTTTTTAATAAGTGGCCTGAGTAAAAAGTTTTCCTATAAAATAAAATAGAAGAAGCTGATCTGGGAAAAATAATGTGTCTTGTGTTGAGCATTATAACAGAAACAAAGGTGTTGGGAACTTTTGTGAATATATTTAACTTTTGACCTTCTGTCGACACAGACCTAGCACATCAGACAGTTTATTATTTAAAAAGGGTTCCAGGGTGAAAAACATTTTGAAAAACCATGCTTGTGTGTTCATGTGGAGCTATGGGCAGAAGAAGGACCATTGGTATACCCTACCAGGAGGCTGGATGATAAATAAGTGGGTCCATGAATTCCTCATACTTTAATCCTATTGAGAATTTGTTGCCAATCCTTGAAAAATGGGTGGAAAACCAAAAAACTTTGCCAAACTCCAAGTATTTATCATGCATGAATGAGCTAGCATGGGATAGGATTTAGCCCAGGTGCTGACTGACAGCATGCAAGGGTGAGTTGCAAAGGTTTTGTAAATAAATAAGAGCCAACACTGCAAATATTGAGTCTTTGGATAAACTTGGTGCAATTGTCAATAAATGCCTTTGAAACGTGTGAATGCTTGTAATTCCACCTCAGTAAACCATAAAAACACCTGAAAAAGATCCAAATACAACGAGGGAGCAAAGTTTGTGAAAATCAACACTTGTGTCATGATCTGAACTATTGACCAGAGACCGACAGAACCTATCTGCATCATCAGAGTTAACAATAATGGCAGGTTAAATTGTGCTGTAATTACTACAGTACCTCGTTATTTGACAACTAAACATTCATACATTAAATTATTACTTCAACGAGTGGACAAGGCTGATGAACACATTGGACTCAATGTGGAGGAGAACTAGACATGGAACCAGGAGAAAACTACCAGTAAGGCCACTGATCTCCAACAGTTGGTGGAACAACGTTGCTGTTTGGTGTACAATGAATCGTCATCTCCCTTCCTCCACCCACTTCTCTCACTTCTCTTTGTGCCTTTGGTTGCAAGTCCTATTGTTATTTAGCAACCTCACCCTGAGTGCAGAGGTGCTGCGTGCCGATAGGCAGGGCAGGCAATTGTTTGGGGTCCTCTGGCCACCAGAGGCCACCAAGGACCACCAGGGGCCCCAAGAAGGCTGACAAACTTTGAACCAAATAAGAATGGCAACAGTAGTGAGACAGTGACAAGCTGTCATTTGACTGCACTGTTGACCATCTCACACTCTCTAACTCAGTTGGTCAGCCAGAGACCAACCGCACACTTCCTCATCTGCCGCCCCAACCGCGAGCGGAGGAAGAGCCCCTTCGACCATTTTCAATCAGATGGGCGGAAGGGGGCTGTGAATGGTTGTTATTTACCTGAAGATGGACAGATTTTTTTGCAGTTATTTTGGGAATTTCGACTAATAAATGGCTAGTATACCGTTATACGCTGGAAAAACTCGTAAGTAAAAGAGGATGTTGTGGACGATATTTTTTTGGGAGGGCGGATATTCGTTTTTTTAAAAATCCCGAACAGGGCCTTAAAGCACGGGTTCTAATGGAGAAATTAATACACAATTCTTTGTCTGTGCGGGTCTTTTTCATTTTGCTTGGGGCCCCACAACAACCTTGTGTGAACCATTTGAACCCAACAGATGATAGGACTCTTCTTCTATGGTTTCCACGATCTTTCATCACATGTTCCAGGCCTCGTTTGCTTTGGACATTTCTAGAAACGGTGCTGCTGTGTTTATAGAAACATTTTTAGACACAACTTCAAAGACTGTTTTGGGGAAAACTGTGTTTCCATGCAGAGAAGGAATGCAAAATGCTATACACAAATGCTAATCCGTCCTACAAATCAGGTGTTAATATAGATCAGTTCAATGAGTGCTTGCTGGTTATAAAACAATTTCTCAGAAAAAGGTTTCCTTCCCGTCGTGGTTCATTACCTCCATGAGCAACTGGACTTTGCTTCCCAGACTTTGCGTCATGCTAGAAATGGTGTTCCCAAACGTTCTCCTCCTTCTGAAGCTAATAATTGATGAGTCAAGCGTCAGATTAAAGATTCCACGGCTTTACAGGAACACTTTCTGTGTCAAGGACATGAACCGCGTCCTCCTGTTGAAACGAACGACAGCATGGAAAATCTCGAGGTGCTGCTGATTCAACTAAATTTTTAAAGTTGACAGGCAGGAACTTATTTCTGCAGAAATGCAGCCCAATAACTAAAAATACAGCGAGGAGAGAGACTCAGCAGAAAGAGACTGATTGTAGAGCTGCAGCTTTATATAACGTCTGTTGGTGGTGTCCTGGTTGTCTCTCTTCACCTGCCAGTCAGGTTGTATCAGTAAAATCCTCGGCTGATTTTAAGCTTCAGCTGCATTGAATTACTGTCAAAAAAGGGTTTTTAGAAAGCAGCAGGAGGAAGATGGAATTAGGAGGAACACCCCTCTAGGTCCAATTATATTTGATACAAAGAGTTACACTAGGAGCTCTGGGAGCCAAAATCCTCCTCCAAGTTCTTCTCCCGTCATGAATACTGTATCAACACCAAGACGCCTCAGGTTCCCAACTTCTGTTTGTAGGTTTTTGGGGGAATAGTTTGTCTAATTGACTCAGAACTTTCTTTTGGTGCATGGTTAAGTGTCTCGGTGCACATTAAGGCTTTATAAAACATTCGCATACCCCTGAGTCGTTCAGATTCTTTGTGATGAAAATGGTGAGGTGCCAGATTAGCTTTTGGATGAGGCCGACTTGTGTCAGTTTGGCCGTTTTCCAGAGCCTGGCAGTACCTGAAAGATTCCATTGTTGGGAAACTTGACTTAAATCCAACCCTGGAGCAGTTACAGGCTTTTTGCTTTTATATTACTGTCTATCTTTATCATTCTAACCAATTAGTTATCCCTGTTAGTTCAAAAATACTTAAAATGCACGTAAATGAGGGAGCTCTCAAACGATTTCCCAGCTGGAACAAAAAGGTTTTGTTCCAAGTGGTTTGGCAGAGGAAGAATATGGTTTAAGCAATAAACTTTAAATTGCTTTGCATAATCTTTTGTTTTTACACAAAGAAGAAGCAAAAATATCCACCCTACATTGGCATTTGACATATTTTTCCATAGCTGCATTAAACAGAAAGGCCTTGTGTGGAAACAAAACATAAAACACCTCCGCTGCAGATCTCTGGACTTGTTGTAAAATGAGCACATGTTTTAATTACCTTTGTAATGTTTCACTCAGATCCAGCTGGAACGAGCTGGAGGGAGGTGGAAAAAAACAGCAGCAGGAATTCAGATGAATCTGTTGCTTTTAAAGTTCAAAGGAAACAATTAAAATCGAGTTATAAATCCATTCTGTTGATCATTAGTTAAAATTTAAACAGAAATAACAGGTTTTACAGCTTATTGTTGCCGTTTAGAGACGTGCAGTTTTCTGGAAATGCTCTACTATCATGTCGGTTCAATCTCTTTGCAAAAGGGCTGCAAGCAAAAACAGATTTTAGAGCATTCTTCAGTGGTTAATGAGGCAATTTAACAGGAGATGTTTTCCATTGCGTTTGAAGATGTTTCTGCTGGACCTGACCCCTGGATGCACCAGGAGAGCTACATTTTTGCTTGTGATATTTATGCTTGTAAAAAGCACAGGAGTCCAGATAAACAACCGTGCAAAACAAAAATGGAAGAGATGTAAAGGTTTAGAGATTGCATCTCATT
Source organism: Aphyosemion australe (assembly GCA_006937985.1). Classification (NCBI taxonomy): domain Eukaryota; kingdom Metazoa; phylum Chordata; class Actinopteri; order Cyprinodontiformes; family Nothobranchiidae; genus Aphyosemion; species Aphyosemion australe. Next base: position 347,010 of record SSNS01000200.1, on the reverse strand, counting down.
AACAGCTGTGAAATTTACTAAGATGAGTGCTAGCGGTTAGCATATCAGTCCTGAAGAACATAAACACAGAGTCTTAGCCCAAATGCTGCTCAGGACATTATTTAGAATGTAAGATATTAGTTATTTATAACTTTTAAACAGAAAAAGGCTAAAAATGTCTTTAAGGAAAGATTTTTTCTATTTTAATTGCTAATTTGTGTTGTTTCAATTCGTGGTTCAACTTAAAAATCCAACATGTTTGACTTATTTTGTCGCCTTGGACATATTTCTAATTCCTTCATTTATTTGGTCTAGTCAGACTCTTCCGAAAGCATCTTTGACCAGCAGGTCAAACATTTAGCAGAGTAGAATCTCAATGTTTACTAAACTAATGAAGACAAAAAAATAAACAAATAAATATGGGAAATTGATAAATATTATTACCTTAAACTGTCTAAAATTATTAGTATTAACATTATAATTATGACAATATTGTTACCTAAGATTATAGTACAGCTCTTATTACCCTAAATGAATAAAATATGCAAAAAGAAAAGTTTTCTTGTGTTAAAGTTAAAGAGTTCGGTTATTTAATACATTTTTAATGGCCTCTACTGTACAGCACCATGATCAGCTGCCATGCTGTGTTTTAAATGTGCTTTATAAATAAAGGATGGATGGATGAATGATGGATGGATGGATGGATGGATGGATGGATATTTGTATATTTGTTTTTAATATTTGACAAAATGACGTTTTTAGTGACATGTAAACTTGTTTAGGGTTCAAGGCAGAAATGTCTACTTTTCTGCTCACTGTCCTTAAAAAGAAAAGGAAACAATAACCCTTCTTTGTGAGTTTTACTGTGAAGAACTTATCAGTGTCCTGATCCACCCTGAGAAGCCAACAAGGCTGATCTTTGATCCTGATCCTGGAGCTACAGCTAAACCGCGGCACCACATGAGCGCTGTGGGAGCCTGAAGATCTGGTGTAACTCATTTCTGTTCAAACAGCCTCTAGGGTGGGCTGGGGTGGGTTTGGTGGGGGGTATTTACGGCACAAAATTGACTTGAAATGGCTTCAGTTTGCTTTCACATGGATTACAATCTCTGCAGTTATCTGATGCTAACAGTGATTTGATTCTGATAAACTTTAACAGGTTTCAGAGGTTTACTACAGTTGTGCATCACATTATTTAATATGAAGCCACTAAGCCACACTTTAGTCTTTATTAAATGATCTTATTCATTTTGCACCATTAAAAGTCATTTTGGGTCACGGATGATTGCTATTGTGATAATAGCCTACGTCATGCTAAAACCCATCCCGCCATCAGCATTGCGCTAGCGATGGGGGGGGGGGGGGGGGGTGTATATACATATACACTCGCAAGTTAAAAAAAATAAAGATTTTTTTTATTTGACATAATAACTATAAAGTATTATGGCTACAGGAGCTGGGACACAATCTTAGCTGCCCCAGATTTTGTCCAGTAAACAATAATCCTGACTGCTATATAATTTTTTACTGTATTGGTAATCACTATACTGTAGATAATTTATTGATGCCCTGTTTACACTAAGTTGTAAATGGACCCATATAGCATATATATCGATTGTTTCACCTCCTTTGATCAGTGCATCTTTCAGTAGTTTTCACAAAATAATTTTATGATTTTCTTTCCTTAACAGAACAGGGAGCATACCGTCTGTTCTACACATTATTTAAATAGAAATACAAGAAAATTGTATTTTTTAGCCGATTTGAGTTATCAGACTTCCAACTTAGTGTCTTTAATTGTATATTTTGGCCAAATCCACCTGTTAAAATGCAGCAATGTTTTTCCACAGACCTGCAGTGTTGTGAGTTTCATGAGCCCACAGAGTTCAACTAACTTACCGGTAGTTCTGCTCTTGAGTATCAACAGTGCTGCTCATAAACCTTTAGATGGGCTTAAACTGTTATGCTGTTGGTTTAAAAAGCAGGAATGTGATCCGTTATTAGGAACCAGGCAGCAGAGAACGTAATTGACTTTAAAACATGCGTCTTAACTGTGTTAAAAACCGTCAATTCTTTCATTTATCTGCCCAAAGTCGTGGCTTTTTCACTGATAAGAAACGTGTTAATAATGCAAATATATTGTAATTTAGCCTTGTTACTCTTATTCTAATAATTTACTTCCTCAATGAGTGGCTGAGCGCTGAGCGCTGCACGCTGCCGCTGCAGGTCAATGCAGAGCAGAGCTGAGTGAAGTTAGCTTCCCACCCACGAATGGTTAGTGCTACGTTTGTGCTGGAAGCTGCTGAAGATGGTTTGCTGAGCAGCATGCTGCTGAGTTATGAAGCGTGCAGAAGAGACGTGACCACATCTTAAATATGTGAAAAACAAAGAAAATAAGGAACTAAGACGGCAGCAGCGTGGATGAAGTTCAGTCACATTGTGATTGGTTGTGACTGGAGAAAATAGAGTTAAAATGGAAAAATTATAATAGGACTAAAATGATCTTTACAAAACATGTTATTGAGGTTTTTTGCACTAAATCAGTTTCACATAAAGCGATTTAAACAGCTTTATTCTTGAAATGTTCAGGACATTCCATAATGAGTCATTTCAGCGCTGTTACCAACCGTCTCCAATAGGAGGATCTTATGTGACGTCAATGTTTATGTTTTTCGCATTGCATCATGGGACCTGGGTGGCAACAAACAGTGTATTTTGCCTATAATTCAATTGTTTTGCATGCTTGGAGGAGGATTTAGCAAAGCAGATGGATCATTCTTGCTGTGTGGTTGATCGTTTGGCCCGTGGGAGGCTTGATAACAAGTTTTATTAGAATTTCCTCCGTAAAGGAGCGCGAAAAACGAAATAGATGATTGCGGGTGACCCGACTGTCTGAAGAAAGCCTGGATTCCTGCAGCAATGGAGTTTGTGTGGCTCATTTGTTCATGGTAAGTGCTTGTAACTAAGTATTTGTTTCGGCACCCATCTGACGCCATAGAGGTTTATGGTCGACGTAATGTGATCATGCTGAATGCACATGCGCAGATCATTGACTGTCCGAGCGTCTGCAGGATGGTACGGATACAGAGCAAGTTAGGTTGCTAATCTGCAGGGAATATCAGCAACAACGTTCTACAGAAAGTAGCTATGGGTCTGCAGAAATGTCACTAAAAGGTGCTTTAAAATTTTTTAAGGAGGTCTGAAAAGTCGTCAGCAATTACTACAAAGTGGCCACGCCCACTTATCACCTGATTGGCTGCTATGAGGTGAGGAGCTTGGATATCTGGGAGGGGTTTGGAGTAGAGCCGCTCTTCCTCCAGCGTCGAAGGTGATAGTAGTGTGTGTATGTGTGCGTGTTGGGGGGGGGGGTCTATGCTAATTTTTCTTATTGTGATGCACAGTTTTTGAACCAGCTCCTCTTAATCAAATAATTCCTGAAGCCAACAGTAAATGTCCCGCTGGAACCAGCCACTAGGGGGAGGTCATTTGTTCCAGCTTCATATCCTGGCTTTCATAAAAATAAAGCACAGTTTTCTAGAACAGGAGGTAAATGCTTTCAGCATTTATCCAAGAAAAAGATGAGACCTGCTAAGCTAATGTTATCTCAGTTTAGCTTTGGGAATTCTCAAGGTGTCATGAACGTTTTGCCAAGACAAGACAAAAGACTTTTTCTAAATAACAGAGAAGAAGGAACCCGATCCCCTCTGCTCCATGTGGCGGGTCACCGGCTTCTGACCCTCAGGTCTGTTTCTCTGCAGAGAAATGAGAAAAAGATGGGAAGAAGATTTCAGGGAGAGAGGGCAGCGTTTTAATTTACAACAAAATGTCCATGTGATGGTTATGAATATGTATGCTTTTGCCAGGTAGTCAGAGCTCAGAGACCTTGTCACAAAACTCCTTGAGTTTAAAAGGACAGCACGGCCACACAGAATAAAAACATGGAAGCTGGAAATCAGATTAGGGTAAATATCACTTGACGTTCAGCTTGAAATCCAGAATATCCTCTTTGTCAGTGAGTCCAACAGATCACACGCCTTCTGTCTTGTTTATTTTTGGTTTTAATTAAACCCTCTCTCTCTTATTCTGGGTCTATCGCTCACGTTGTCCCTGCTGTTTGCACTTCCCAGACAATCTGACAGACATTTTCAGTCTTTTACATCAGATTTTCACTAAATCGTCGCTCATTCTCAGATCTACACCTTCCTACATCTCACAGAAAGAGCACATAGCAAAGGATTCACTGTGACCTTTGCATTAATGAGAGTCTTATCTCTGACAGGGAAGGAGGTCACTTATAAAAGACTACCTCACACACACACACACACACATTCTTGGTTTATCTTTTAGAAACATGTTTTTTTGTCTCCATTTCTGTGCTTGGGCCTCGTGTGTGTTAGAGGAGGGAGATTATAGGGTGGGGGTTAAAATGACCCAAAATCATTAAAAGTCATTCCCAAAAAATAGATCTAATGAGAAAAACTTATCAAGCATGTTGAAAATTCTCGACCTTTGCCCCAATGATTATTTATAGTTGTTAGAACCATAAAGAGTTTACATAACTGAGGGGACGTTGTGTCTAATATTCTGGCCTCAGTATGAGAATTTATTTACATCCTGACAGATCTTGTCTAATTGGGCTTATGTAACTTAATCTCTGTCAGTTTGATAGGTCGTAACATAAAACAGGGTCAAAGGTCAAGGAAAGAAAGGGGAGTCTGTTCAGCTATGCGTTTCTCTTCATCCGGTGCACAAACTTTCTTTACTCCAGAGGAAATGACCTTCCACAGAATCCCACTTCAACAGATCTGAATTTAGGAGAAACAGGATCTGAGTCATTTTTAACCCTTTAAAGCCTGATTCAAGAAATCACAATCAGAAACTTATTTTTTCTAAGATTTATATGTAAGCTAACGTCAGTTAATCAATCATATAATTATTTAAATCATTCTATTGGGCAAATATGCAATTACAAAATATAATTGGCCCTTTCCTAATTGTCCTGCAGTACTTAGATCTTCCACAAGGAGGCCAATCATTGGAGAAGAAGTTTGGGGAATGTACTAATCCTGTTAAAGAGCTAGAGATCTGAAATATGGGATTATGTTAATTAATCCTAATTAATGATGATCTGGTATTATTAAGGGGTTGATATTCTCAGTAAATGTTTTATTTTTCTACAACACTGCTTAAGATTCAGGAGAACAACCATCCACAGTCTGAGAAAGTTTTTGTGCTGAGTGTTAAATTTGGACTGCAGAGCACACGCACGCACGCACGCACGCACACACACACACACACACACACACACACACACACACACACACACACACACACACACACACACACACACACACACGCACACACACACACTCTATTCCCAGGCCATAATCCAGAAGACCTGCAGAGCTGCAGATAGAAGCCTTGATAAGACTTATATGAAATCACTGCAGTATGTGAACCTGTCAGCTCTGTGCACCAAGGACACCCTTTACTGTAAGAAACAGTAACTCTGGGTCACCGACACATCCAGCGATGTAATTGGTTTCCTCTGCGAACCTTGACCCTAGCTTCTATTCCACTCTATTGCCTCATATCATCCCACATCCCTAATCTCTCTCCTGTGGTTGCGCGTTTGGGCCTGAAGGACATTTCCGTCTCTGGCCTTGATATGTATTCTGTCTGTGTTGCCAAACATGCTAAATAGTGATTGAGAAGAGGAGGTGTGTGGTAGGACTGTCCTCCAGAGAGTCTGTAACTGCAGCTGTCACATGAAGAGTTTACTGCTCAGACTGGGACTGACTCACTCACTGCCTTCTGTGCAAAACAAATCTGACCCGACCATGCCTTATTCATAAAGTGAGCCACTCTTGTTGTCGCAGCTTGTTGGTCTCGTAGCTTTTACGCGCTCAGTTGGCCGTCGGTTGAATGACAAGTATCAAGATTGGCTACTTTGCAGATTTCAAATGAATTTAAAATATTTTGTAAAGCTTTAGTCATAAAAACACACCATATATTCATGTTTCTATTTTCAAGTGAAAACCAAATATAAAGAAAATAAAAAATGGTTGCTTTTCTTGGTGTTTTTTTAATTGTATACAATATATATATATATATATATATATATATATATATATATATATATATATATATATATATATATATTGTATACAGATGTATGTGGTCAGGTAGGTGTCGTACCAATGTAGTCAGCAAGGTGCACTCTAAGAAATGAAATGTTGAATTAACTTAACTCAGTTATGTCAGTTGGTTCTAGTAAACTTGCTTAAATGTAAAGAGTAGTAATATACAGTATAATCACTTTTAACATAACAATGTATATTACTCTTTACATTTAAGCAACTAGGTTTAGTGGAACCAGTTGACATAACTTGGTTATGTTAATTCAACGTTTGATTTTTTAGAGTGCACTTTTGTCTCTGGCAGACAAAACTTTCTGGCGATGAGCAACAATCAGAGCTAGTAGTGTTTATAAAGGTCGTTGATGCAAAGACAGATCTGTTTGCTTGTTGAGAACGTGGTTTATTGAGCAGTATTGTTTAAATGAATGGAGTTGATGATCCTCTAGTTAGGGAAATGTTCTCAGCTTGTTGAAATGATTATGTGCGATACCACGTGAGAACAATAAATGATCGTTTTCTGTTGTCACCCAAGTCCACATTTTTCTTTAACGGACATAACCCAAGTCCACGTCTAGTTGGTTGGTTGACAGGTTCCACGCGTCCGACGCAGGGATATGCATTTGTTTGCAGAAAACTACATTGGCAGGGACGTGTCCAGGGAGTGGCTGGGGGGAACACATGTCACCCTTGGAATTTGATTGGCCACCCTAGGTGCCACCCCACTGAATTTCTTTTAACTGGACTTTACGTTGGGGTTATAAATCCTAAAAACTGTAGGTTACAGCATGCATCTTTAACGTTGGTTTCTGGGTCCAGACCTACAGAACATTTCCATACTACCATTATTATTCTTTATTAGTTTTTTCATATTGACATAAATAATATTTTGAGTCCTGGTCCCCTACAGAATACAGGAAAAAGATGTTCCTGAAGAAGAAGAGTAGAGAGAAAAAGGGGACATGGCACAAAGGGAGCTCACAAATTCACTAGAATGCAAAAAATGAATGATTTGGTCTCCCCACTCCCTAGGAAAAACACACCTGAAAACATAACTTTGGGGGCACCCATGCATTCACAGGTGCCCTACCTGGGCCACCCCATTTTGAAAAGCCTGGACACGACACTGTTCATTGGCACAGCACCTGTTCACGTCAACCCAACCCATGATTTCAAATTTGTTACATAACTATCATTTAAAGCTTTTATATAGACTTTGAAATTTTTTGAAATTTGTTGCAAAAACAAATTTAGAAGATAACTTTTGAGGTCAGAAAGTCTTCATGACCACAACCGGTGTGTTTGCAGCCTAACCCTCCAACAATATGCTACTATCATGGTCGTCATGGTTATGCAGTCCAGAGTGAACTCCTATTTTATAGGGCAGTTACTTCTCAGCCACACATATGTTGGCCCCATATGGAATATATATGGGCAAGCCATATGGGTCTCAACAGGGTTTGTCCACAGTTTCTATGGTGGCCCCACAGGGGTTTGCTGGTGTTTGAGTCAAACCCTGTGAAAACCCACGTAGGGCCCGTTAAAATCTATGTGGGCAAAAATCTTTCAGGGCAAACTCCCATGGAAACCGTGGACAAACCCTGTTGGGACCCATATGGCTTGCCCGTATAAATTCCATATGGGGCCCACCTAAGTGTGCACATATCTGCTATGGTATGAATTCTGCTTTTTGGGTTTCCCAACGTACAGGTGAGGAAGTGGAAGATGCTGTCTCGCCATCACAGCGAGAGCAAGCAGAAGGAGGCGGAGTCAGACCTGGGAGGCTGTCAGTGCTGGGGGCTCCACAACCCGTCTCTCCTGACTAGCCCTGTCATCCTGGAGTGCTCCATCTGCAGCGGGCCCTACATCAGCTACGCCCTGGAGGACACGTGGCAGCCGCGCCAACGAACACAAGTACGTTCATCCTACACACCAATCTATGCTTAGCTGATTTATTTTTAACACTGAATTCTCCTGATTTGCTCCAGTTTGGCTACATTTGGTTTCTGTCTCTGAATTCAGAGAATTCAGCGTGAGTGTGTACGCTGTTATCAGTAAGCTGCTAGTTTTACAGCTCGAGACCTTTTCAGACATCAAAGTTCCTTTCTCACCGCCCGCCTCCCTTTTCTTGGTAATTATGTTGATGATAAAACAGAACTGCTTTAGCGAGGAATTCATGAAAGTCACGACATTGGCATCTTCGAATATGTAGCAAACTGAAAGGATTACATAAGCCTGTGTCACCTTTTTCAAAAAGTGTGGTTAATTTTCTCCATGAAGCAAACCTGCTAAGAGGTATTCTGAGAAATAAGTAGCTCAATAATTCAAACACAGCATTTTAATGGTAAATATTTAACCCAAATGTATTTGATCCTCACACACACACTGTTGCTGCAACAAGCCAAACTTTAAGTATTCTGTTAGAATAATAAATCTGTCATGAAATTTTAATGAACAGAAACTCCAGACTTTGTATCTCCATGGTTACCGCTCCATCAGGCCTCCAGTGGATCAATAAACAACATGAGCAGGGCGAAAGCAAGGGAGCCGGCTGAAGAGTGATGTAAACTCCAGGAGAAAGTGAGCAGAACTGGAAAGTGGGACGCGTAGATCACAGAGTTTTCTGGTTTCAGATGGACATGTCTGTGGGAAAACGATGAAGAGACGGAGACGCTGTCAGTTATGGGACTTAAACGGGGATAAAATGACTGGTGGAAGGCAATGAATGTGTGAATAAAGTAATAAAAGTGAAACAAACACACATGCCTCACCCAAAACACTCATGGGAAACTACAGAGAGCCGTGATAAATGCTCAGAGCTGCAGCAAACTAGGTTACGGCTGTATTTACCAGAGCTGACTGACAGCAGAAGAAGAAGAAGTGATGTTTTCACAGAAACGTGACTAATATTTTTCATTCCTCACGTGACGGCTGCCTGTTTTTCTGTAGAGAAAGTGGATACTGTTTAGATTTGTGTTCATCTTCCATCTTTAACCCAGAGCCGCTCTGACTGCCACACACTGAGACGTTTATGGAGTGTTTTAATCAACCTGGGCCAGCCAAAGATCAGCTCTCTCACAAAAACACACATCCAGCTCAAACCTTTCCCACAATCCCTGTTTTTGTTGATTACAGGGTTCTGATTAGAGGTTTGTTTGTTAGCAGTTTCTTCTCTAAAGTTTTCAGATAAACACAGAGTTAAAAGATGAGGCCTAATTGCTCCGATTTTCACACCAAAACAGAAATAAATGTCAAACCAAATCCTCTCCAGGATCTGCTGAGAAACATAGTAAAAGGGTTAAATGACAGCCTGATTAACTTTTGCTGGTGATGAATTAGTGTTTTTATTCTAATGAAGAATGGAATGAAGTGAATATAAAGCAGCCACAAGTGTTAAAAAGTTTAATTTCATTATCTTTTTTTGAATAAACAATGTTTTGGGATCCATTTTATTTGACATAAACACAGAATTGTGTGTGGAGAAAAGTGTAAAAATAAAAGGAAACGACGTGTGTTGACACAGAAATACCCGTGGAGCCGGATTGGCGCATGTATTAGAAAAATACATTTTAAAATTTGAAAATTATACAATAAAAACAACAACAATGTAAACATTCCTTCAACCCACCAAACTTGTTTTGCTAAACGGTGCAGCTTTCTTCCTCCCTGCAGGCGATGGACCTGTACCACCAAAATGAGTCAGACCTGGACAACTACTGTTGCCCCGGCGACAACAGTAAGTAACCACCAGCATTTCCTCCTTCCTGTCCATCTGCTCTAACGCTGCACCTCAACTGTCCTCGTCTTTTCATTATCCGTGCTTCTGTTTTGCTCTGGTCTGTTGTTACCTCGATGACATCATCACCTTACCTCAGCGCTCTGATCCAAACCACTAAACTCACAGAGTAATTACTACTTATCCAAATCCCTAGATTACTATTTGTGGCAAACTCCTCACACAGTGACCTTTTCTGTTTACAACTTCACACCAGCTGCTGCGCGCATGCACGCTCGGCGTTGGGTTATAGGGTCCATCACTGTTTATGGCCTAACCGACTTTAAGTTTCTGAACTTTAGCTTGCCATCATGCTGCTGATTTGTGTCACAAATCAGAGTCCGAACTGCAGCACGCAGGTTGTGTGTGTCACGATTTGGCACGCCATGAGAAGACGAGCGTGTGAACTCGCTGTTTAACTTTATGGTCATTTCATTTTATTTGGTTCCATTGTGTCATAATCGGCAAATGAATGCTGTCTTTTCTTGTATCATAGTTCATAAACGACTTTTTCCATGTAGGAGTTATTTTTTAAAGCACCCAGACTTGTTTTAGATAAATTATTTACTTTGTTTTAAGATCAGGGTTCGAATTATGGGGGAGCCAGGGGGAGCCTGGCTCCCCTGAAAGGGTGTTGGGCTCCCCTGGAGGCCCTCAACTGACACACCCAGGGGGAGCCCGAAAAATTATGTTACTTTTCACTCTAACAGAGGGATGGGTTTAAAAATCAGATCAGACTATTGATGATCCCCCGCCCCCACGCTCTCACGAAGCTTCAGCGGAGGCGACTGGATAGACACCCTCCCACACACACACACACACACACACACTTCCGACATTCTCACAGGGCTCCCCCGGAAGCCTGTGCGTAATTTGAGCCCTGTTTAAGATAATTATGTGTCTAAATGGTTGTAATACGGCAAAAACAATAGAGGGAAATAGGTGGGACCATGGATTCAGCCATGATATTGCTCAGTGCATTGCATTATGGGATGTGAGCTACTTTAACCAGCAGTGTTAATGAATCTGCAAAGAAAAAGACAATAAAATGACATAACAATAGAGAAACAAAGGTGTTTATGTGTTTTTTGCAACAAATGAGAGATTCTGAATTAGGAAAATAACAAATATGGCTGAAGAAACTTGGGCTGCAGGGACTTTAACGCAAGGTCAACCACTGGAAAATCTCGAAGAATTAATTACTACAACATATTTAGACTTTTTTTAAAGCAAAGCTTCTTCATGCAGTGATTTTCCTGTTAGAAGAGAGATTTTTCATCCTGCTGACAGAAACAATTAGCCTAGCTGGTGACAAGCTGTTCCTCTGGCCTCTGCTGTCACAGCGTTACATCCGATTGATCCAAGCTCACCAATTAGTGAGTTTGGGAGAACTTAGAACCTGAAGAGTGTGACATTACGAGTCATTTGCAGGGACACAGTTGTGTGTGTGGGAGAAAACGAATGCAGTGGAAGAACACTGAGAACGTGTCAGTGATCATCACAGAGAGAAAAGTCCTGACTGTATCATTTTACAGAATAACTCTCAGCTACAAAAACACTCGGTAACATTTTGGTTCAAAACATCCAGTTTTTATCACTTAAAGACCTCCTGGATGGCAACAGGAGTGTGTTTGCCTGCTTGCTGCAGTGCAGTGATTCAGCATCTACGCTCTGACTAATGGTGCTTCTCTGTATGTGAAAACATTACATAACATAAAATTACAGAGCTGGTGTGTGTGTGTGTGTGTGTGTGTGTGTGTGTGTGTGTGTGTGTGTGTGTGTGTGTGTGTGTGTGTGTGTGTGTGTGTGTGTGTGTGTGTGTGTGTGCTTAAACATTTCCTCCACACTAATTTGGGCTCAAATTGAACTTGTACCAGCTTGCTGCCCCTCTAGGCTCACAACAGCCACACCTACACAGAAACACGCTCTTTACTAACAAAAACAACACAAACATCTTCCTTCTAAATCATTGCAGATCTAAACTCTTCTGACAGTTTTGCAGCAAAATGTTTGGACATGCTGGTCCTGGCAAAAGCAGGTGACAGATTGAAGTATTTTGTACTTTGTGAGAAAGATAATGGTGTGTTCCAGTTGTCCTCGGAACTCGGAATTTTCGACCAGGAAATGACGTAAAGAGCTCGTTTTGCGTTCCAGATTCCAACTCGGAAAAAAATGGACGCCGCCAGTAAAGCTGTGTGTGTTGTTGCTCTGTATGAGGACAAAGAACTAATAATAAAGTATTCTCTGCACCTAAAGGAGGAGGAATGCAGGAAACGCATAGATGGTGTCACACACAACAATCGGCAGTTGTCACATAAAACCAGAAGAAAACATTAAAAATCAAACGTCAAACGTAAACACCAGGAAGAGTTAAAAAGACATAAACACCGGTCGATTTCGGTGGCAATGCTGACGTTTTCAGCAACCTAACTATTGATAACAAGACTAAACAACAACTCTGTGCTGTTAAATAGCAAAAAGAAAGAAAGCAGAACATATAAACAATGAAAACGATAAAGACTACAACAACACTGGGCGCAGCCATCTTTAAAATGGTGATCTCGGGGTCCTCTGAAACAAACGAGCTCACAGCTCGGAATTCCGAGTTCATTGCATCATTTCCGGTTAACTTATCTCGGAAAAACGAGTTCCGAGGACAACTGGAACGGAACACTAGCTGACATTTATCCAATCATGAGATCGTTCATTAGCAGTGACCACTCTGTAATAAATCGTAAGCCAGTTGCAACACTGAACGAAGCAATAACTAATAACAACCCCCCAACAATAAACATGCATAAACACCCCAAAATAGAACACAATAACAAAGAACATGATTACCCACAATGCACCTTGCCCACTACAGCTTTTGCGGTGGGCGGGGTCACTTTTTTGATCTATTAATTGCAATTTTAAGTTGACTGAACGAATGAAAATATAACAATTTGTTGAAATAACACGCAAATTTAAGTTTTCATCATCAAAACACAAACTTGAGTTTAACAATCAAAACTTAAAAGGGAGACTTGAGTGAAATAGTAAAAGTAAATTGAAACAACTTTTTTAGGCTGTCATTGATTATTTGGATTCTTTTAACGTTTATAAAGACCAACCAATTATTGGCCTTTGATGCTACAGTTTGAACTAGAACATTCCGTGGTTGAGAAATAATGAAATTAGAGTCAATTTAGTTGAATCTTGAAAATAAAGTTGTGCACGAACATCTTATATAATCTGTTGAGTTGAGAATAGCTCCCATCTAGCCATTATTTGTTGGCTTAGTTGTGGTGGCCATCTTGAGTTGGGTTGACTCCAAACATAATCAGTTGTAGATGTATTTAATTATATGTTATACATATTTATTAATATCTTTCTGTCAGTTTCATTAAAATCCATTACAATACTAGAAAAACCTCATCCAATCATTGTGAATGTCCCGTTCTTAGTGATTGGATCTTGATCTATCCATCATATTGCCCTCTGACTGTTTCTCCTCCTTCTGCACATAACCCTCTTTACGAACGAATTACGCGTTCTCGGCTTAGAACAGCCTAACAGGAAGTGAAGCCAGAGCCGGGCTAGCTAATGTAACGGACAGAATGTTCACTTCTGTTTGCAAATTTCATTTAAGGAGTTGTTCTGTTTAGAGTCTGCTTCTGTTCTTGTTGGGAAACGTTTATGTGACGGACCTGTTTTCTGTGAACGCAGCTGTCCTAGCAGAGCTGTGTGTAACACGAGCATGGGTGTGGGTGTCACAAGCCGGTGTTATACAGTTTTCTGCAATCATCAGATTCTGTGACTCAAGAGGAGCTTGAAGAAAGGGGATTGAGCCTTGGAATTGTTATTTTTCAAAGTTTAGCTTGCATGAACATCTTTTTCCAAGAACACATGGGCTGTTTCTCAATATCCGTACTTGTCTGAACTTGTGTACTTACGTACTTGTGAAACGTCATCAACGTTGGCCCAAGTATAGTTCCAATCCTAAGTACATATCGTGGCAAATACGCTCAAAGTTACCGGATGTGTTCTTGCTCCGCCCATTGTTTTCGAAGATACATCAACACATCCTTCTGCAGAATTGGGCCAGCAAGGTATCCCATAATGCATTGCGCCGCAAACCATTATACCCCAAATGGAAAATGGAAGAAGAAAACTCATAATTGTAGAGTTTTTGTATCAAAAATACAACAAATTACATCTAAATAAATTAATCTAAAGTTGTCCGTTATTGTAGATAATTGTGTGTAACTGTCCTTGTCTTTCAGTTTATCGGTAGAACGGACTTTTTACTGACCCTGCCAAGAACGTACCCGTCAAGTGTGCAAAACATACTAGTGTACTTTGGTATTGATTTATTTGTAATTTGAGCCAACGTCCCGGCACAAACAAAATTACAAAAACGGCCATATTCTACCTTTAATGGCAAAGTTTGAAGCAAGGTTCTCATTCAATCAGTAAATAATCATAGTAAATGGTATGCAAGAGTCTCAACTACTAGCATATCAAGTTATAGGACAATAGTTTGTTTAAAGCCAATATTTGGCTAATGTGGATTAGCTATGGAAGCCATCTTGAAATGTAAACCAGCTGCAGATGTCCATCTGATGATTACCCTCTTGAGAGTTTCGTTAAAATCAGGTCAGTGGTCTTGGAGGTGTTTTGCTAACAAACACAGACGCCGACAAAAACATTTCCACCTGCTTTTTGGACGCAGGCAACAATAACGGCTTTCCTTGTTTTCTAGAAAGCCTCAGGTCCTCCTCTCCTGGAAGCTTCCACTGAAAACCACTAACAGGGTGGTTCATTTCTAGGAATGGTTTGTGCCATGCAAAACACACACTCCCATCAATCACACACACACACCTTCAAACGTAAATAAACAATCCAGCTGAAACTGAAAGATTTCACAACTCAAACCAGGAAGCAGTGAACCACAGCGAGGATGGACAGACTCACAGCTTCCCTCAGAAGGAGCTGAAGTAGGTCAGTCGTCTGTTAGCCCAGAAAGCCCCCCCAACACACACACACACACACAAAACTACACAACCATTTTCAATGACACAATAAAAGCTTAGCTGTCCTCTTTTGAAAAGCAGAGGTCTTTATGTAAGGCTGTCCGTCTCATTCCCCGCAGCACATGTCCTCCTCATCCTCAGCTGGAGGAGATGAGTAGATCTGATGAAAAGATGTAATCTTCCTGGGACAGCGTGACATAATAGTCTTTGTGCATGAGTGTGTAAGTGTTTGCACCACGACTTTAATATCCTGCGCTGGAGCGGGCCCTTCCTGTCCTTTAAATGAAATGACCCACGGAGTATTTCTGAGTGTGTGAGTCAGCGGCTTTGCTAGCAGCATGATCCCACTGGTGGTGGGTTACATAACACACTCATGCTTCAAACACATATAGAGAGGTAACAGAAAACACGAGTGTATGAGTGTCGTGGAGCCTCCTCTAGTTTGGGGGCTGAGTACTGAGCAGCCTTTGAGTCCAGAAACGAAAGAGGGGCAGAGAGGAAAAGTACTGAGAGGGCCTTTTGTTTGAATCTCTCCCTCTCTTCCGATCTCTCCTTTCACTGCTTCCCTCTCATTTTACCCAGCTTTGGCCATCAGATGCAGAGCTTTTACCCCTGTATAGGTAACGTAGGGTCTTCTTCCAGCTTTCTTTAACTTTTTCTTCAATGCCATAAAACATGTCACTGCTTCTTTCTGCTTTCTGTGGGTATTCTCTCTTAGGAGGAGCTTTTGATGTGTGCGTTTTCACTTGCTTAGCACGTGCTGCTTGTCATTGCCGATAAAACGTGTCACTTTGTGTCCCTCGGAGGCTGTCTTTGTGGTGTCGGGATGAGAAAGTATCTGCTAGAAGCAGGAGAAATGTCTTTATCAAACTGAACAATGAGATGCCGTATCAAAGTTTCCAGTGTTACAACGAGAAAAGGACACAAAGGACATCTTGAAAGGAATCATACAGTGTTTTTTAAACTGTTATAGAAAGTTTTGCTTCGCCCTCCAGCTTGAGCATTCAAAGTCTCCCAGTGGGTTGGTGGTACTCTGCGACAGCATCAGGTGGCTGCAGCAGACAGTGAAGTGCCTGATTTAACTGGGTTATTGAATAAACAGGCAGAAGGAAGATTGTAAGGTCATTTTTTATAAAATTGCAGGGACACGTGAATGTTCTTACTTGGTTAGTTTTAATGGCTGCTTTTCTGTTGTTTAATAATAATGTCGCACACTGAAGCGGAGGGACAAAACATTGTTTTGCACTTTAGACTAGGGCTGGGCGATATGGCCTAAAATCAATATAACGGTATATTGAGGAGTTCACCTCGATAACGTTAAATAGACGATAACTAGATGTGTGCGCAAAACAAAAGCTGTCCACTAGATGGGGCTGTCACGTGTATTAGGTTGAGTCACGTTGTCATGTGACTCAAGGTGGTACAGCTTCTTAAAGAGACATGAACGTCGCCAACCTACACATGTTTTCATTTTATTATTACAAAATTTTTTACATGGGAAAAACGATATCGGTTAGAGTCAGAAATTTTGTTACCGATAAATTTTCGATTTATCGCCCAGCCCTACCTTAGTCCCTGTACACATGTAGTCTTTACAAAACAAATATTTTTCTATATTTTGGCTTGTCATCCACACGAAAGTGAAGATATATGCTACCAAAAATTATTCTTTCAAAATTTTGCGAATTCATCTGTGGTCATCATTTGCTTTTGGACGTAAGTAACTGAGATTTTAGGTTTTGCAACGTGACTACCTGTGACAAAAATTCTCTGCCGTCACATGTGCAATCTTTGTTTACACTCACGTAAACTGGCCGTTACTCAAAATCCAAGTACGGAAGTTCTTGACAAGTACGTTCTTGGCAAGTACAGCAGAAAGTCCATTCTACCGAGTACGGGATTTGGAATAGTACCGTACTCCATTATGTCATGGCAACAAGTGCTTCTTTATGCTATGGTTAAAAACATAACCTGAAGTAAAAATAAAAGGCAGCGCTGGCTTAATTTGGATAGTGGGTTAGCTAATTAGTAGGGATGTCCGATATTATCGGTCTATTATTAATATCTGCCGATGTTGGCATTAAAATGTAATATCGGAAAATATCGGTTTTTACTCTTATCGAAAATATTGACTTTTACATACCATGTACATATTATACATCAAACTCTTCAGTTACTTCTCCTCTCTTTCAAAATGTCAAATTATAACAGATCTGAGGTCTAGTTTTTGAGATATTTGAGTTTGTTTGGCACATCTTGTTAAGTACAAAGATGTTGACGCAAAGGGTGAAACAAGAACACATCCGGGATCTTTGAGCGTACTTTCCATGCTACGTACTTAGGATTGGAACTATACATGGGCCAACGTTGATGATGTTTCTCAAGTACATGAGTACACAAGTTCAGACAAGTACAGATATTGAGAAACAGCCAATACCTGCTCTAGAGGACCATGGACGACGGACAATGTTAAGGATGGTTATTTTCTGCCACGTAGTTATTCCAAGCCATGTTTTTTGGCAAAAACTTGGGGAAATACCGCCGCCTACAGGCTTGGCATGCCTATGAATGTGCTTCACAATGCACTGCACTTTTTTTTCTGAAAACAAGGTGGTGTGGACTCAAGTTTATTTCCTAAATGGACAAGAATCAACATAGAGAAAGAAGCAGAAGCTCCCTGTTAACCATTTTCACCTCAGAGCAGGACAACACACATAAGAAGTTTATTGCACAAGAAAAAGTAGTTATAGCATTATAAATACAGATTATTTTAATATTATGTGTTTGAAAAAAAATACAAACGGCTTTGAATTTTGCTTTTACTGTGCAAAGAGGAATGATCGATGGTTATTCCCAAAAGGTGAAAGGTGGGAGATGTTTTTGACTTTTGTGGTCAAGATGACCGCTATAGCCAATCAACACCAACACAAAAACAGCTAGAAACCCAGTCAGGTTGACTAATACTGAGCTTAGATTGGATGTGAAATTTGCTGAGAGTTGTTCATTCATGCAAGATACATAACGCTATTTCAGATTTAACTTGAATGGCACAAACATCATCATCAGTTCTGATCTAAATTCTGTCACACTAGAAACAAAAATACAAATTAGTGTGTTTTCCATGGAGTCAACATTTATTAACTTAAAAGAGACTTGAGAAATGCCTGGTGCACGCTCTAGTTTGCATCATTAAGCACCTGCAGCAAATCACATGTCCTTAACATCATTTCTTTGGTATTTGTCATACCGAGAAAAACAAGGAGGCTAAAATTAGTGGAATATTATTTTATGAGCAGACGGGTTAATAATTATGGCTGCTTTTCTTCAAAGACTCAGGTGAAACTTGTAAATTCCCTAATCTGATCTGAACATGAGGAATAATTGGAAACAGGATTTTTTCTTCTTGCACAAAGTTTTATTCCTTCTTATCTTGTTTATTTCCAGTCAGTTAAAAGAAAACTTTGCAGAAATTAAAGTCTTCCTCATTCTTTATGGGGAAAACAGAGGAAAGTTTGTCTGAACTCGATTTGAGCTCAGGGGGGGAGCACTTGAAGGCACCATTCCCCCCGCCCTGCTGAAAAGTCATGCAACACTAAACCGTGTGGAAGGAAATAGAGGCGGGACGTCTCCGCCCTGAAAAGGATGGGAGAGGAAAAAAATCA
Organism: Aphyosemion australe; assembly: GCA_006937985.1. Lineage (NCBI taxonomy): Eukaryota > Metazoa > Chordata > Actinopteri > Cyprinodontiformes > Nothobranchiidae > Aphyosemion > Aphyosemion australe. The sequence goes on along the minus strand of SSNS01000200.1, from coordinate 328,442 downwards.
GAGGCAGAAAAAAATTGGAAGAAAGTGTTCAAGCAGAGGAATGCGGTGTTGTAGTTCGATGACCTCCCTGCCAAGGAGCCCGCAGCCTCTCTCCTTGTGTCTGAAGCATCCCTATGAAAGACAAAACCACCGCTTTGACTTGTAAGTAATGAGAAATAAATCTCTCTTTTATTCTGGGGGGATTAGAGTAAAAGCGCGTGATTTTGTGCGCTTTTCCACCCGCTATGTGGGGAAACTCGTCTCTCTGGCGGCTCGTAACGCAGCAACTCTCTTCTGCAACTTGTTGAACTTTGGAGCTGCAGGAAGCGCCCGCTTGCTCACTTTACGCAAATCTGACATTTCCAGTAAAACTACATTTGTGCTTTTCTGCCAAACGAACTGCATTTTGTAAATAGTTCCTCCTGATGTGAGTTAGATGGCTGAACTGCGTGCAGCGCCGGCCGGCTTCTCTCTTCTTCACCTGGAGCGCCCTGCTCCCTCCTCCCTTCTCTTTACTTTGCGCACACAGTTGATCCGTGTCCCGTTGGAGTGGAGTTGGCCTTCACGGGTCAGATCGTCTTACACGCTCTCATTCCACAGAGGGGTGTAGATTAAACTTGAACCAGGTGCTTTATATAACCCAGTCCGTCTGCGCTCCCAGCGCGCGCTGCGCTCAGAAACAACTAATCTATAATTAATTCTATTTATTATCAGCGCTCTGCCGTGTACAGGTTGTGTTCAGGAGTCTCTCCTCTGTACTTTTCCACTACCAGCGGCTTTTTCTTGGCATGCGTCCTCCCTCCACTCGGGCTCCCCCCTCCCCTCCCCTCCCCTCCACCCCGTTCCCGTTCTTTTGTGTATCCAGACGCCTTGCGTCACTCCACCGGCTCTTTCAGCCGGTCTGAAGTGGATCTGCTTACTCAGGAGGCTATCAAGTGATGTGTTCTGGACATAAATGTTTGTGGTGTCACACGATGAGGGTCCTTTGGGAGACTCCTGAAACTCAAGTGGATGTTTCACTCGCGCTACCAGCAAAAAATACAAAAATAACAATAAAAATATCCTCATTCATGGCAGAAAAGAACAGTACAGCTGTCATGGAATTGCTCAAACATGCCAAGTTTTTGTTCTCCCCCTCTTATTTTGCCTGATTCTCTGACGCAAGCGCTTTGAGGTGCGGCTATGACGCAGCGGGAGCGCAGCGCACGCTGATTGGTCGTGAGGAGGTCGACCACCTTAGTGTCCCGCCCACCGGAGAGTGGGTGTTGGCTCCTCCCTCCTGGTTTCTGCTTATAAACCAGCAGCTGAAAGTGAAAAGTTAGATTCTGGACTTGAGCAGCTGGTGGGAGCTGCAGCTGAACTCACCATGACGGTCAAAACAGAGACGGAAAAGCCGGCCTTGACATACTCTAAAACTAAAGGACTTGTGGAATTAGTCACTGGTACTTTCATTTTATTCTTTTTCATCCTTTGGAGGATCCTGCTCTTTCATTTTTGGCATTTTGATCTTAATTTCTCCTGTTTTTGTTGTGTTTTTGCAGCTTTTATGAAACAAAGGAGGATGGGTCTGAACGACTTCATTCAGAGGCTCGCCACCAACTCCTACGCCTGCAAGCAGTGAGTAGCATCTGAGTCATGTTATTGTTCTGCCTCCACATTCGGACAAAACGTTGAGAAACACAAGCTGGAATACGAGTGATTTCTTCTCCGAGGACATTTTGTGACTTAGGTCAGCTGATCTTTTGCCGTATCTAAAACTCAGTTTTGTTTCTTTTTTTGTTTGCAGCCCTGAAGTTCAGTCTATCCTGAATTTGACTCCTCCTCAAGAAGCTGAGCTGATGAATGCAAACCCTTCTCCTCCTGTAAGTCTTACATTTGCAGTGATGCACAGATGCATCCTCTAGATGTGCTTCACTGACTTTTCTTTTCTCCCTGTGCCTCCTGCAGCCCAGTCCATCCCAACAGATCAACCTCGGCCCGTCGTCCAATCCCTCCGCCAAACCCAGCGACTTCCACTTCCTGAAAGTGATCGGAAAGGGCAGCTTCGGCAAGGTGCTGCTGGCGCGCCACCGCTCCGATGACCAGTTTTACGCCGTCAAAGTGTTACAGAAAAAGGCCATTCTGAAGAAGAAGGAGGTAAAACCCTCACACATACGGGTTTAGCCACGTCACGAGGTGTGTTTGGATAAACGTCTCTGATCTTTGCGCTCTTTTCTTTTCAGGAAAAACACATCATGTCAGAGAGGAATGTGCTCCTGAAGAATGTCAAGCACCCGTTTTTGGTGGGCCTGCACTACTCGTTCCAGACAGCAGACAAGCTCTATTTTGTCTTGGACTACATCAACGGGGGAGAGGTGAGTTATCAGAGGCAGAATAGAAGTTGTCGCTTTCTATCTTTTTTTTTATAAACTAAAGGAAACCAGCTCAGGAAATCATAGGGTGGGCTGGGACAGCCGGAGAGACTCAGGAGCCAAAATTAGCAGCGCCGTTGAGACTGTGTGCTTCTAATCGAGCTAATTTCCTGTGATTGTTGCACGAGCAAAGACACTGATGATTAAAAATGGACTTCATCAGGAAGCAGAGCACATTTACTCTCTATCTTCTGCTTCTCTCTCTCCACCTTTGGCCCTTGTTTCATCCGTCTTGTGAAACTTTTAAAGCTGTCGCCTTCCTGCCTTTTTTTTTATTTCCTCCCATCCGGTTTCCTCCAGTTTTTTCTCTTAGTAATTTCCTACCTCTGCTCTTATTCTTTTGACACCTAATTAGCCAGCAACAGGCTACTCACGGCAGGTTTTTCATGGTGTGTGCTTCTCTGTTTTGCAGTTGTTCTACCACCTGCAGAGAGAGCGCTGCTTCCTGGAGCCCAGAGCCAGGTTTTACTCTGCAGAAATCGCCAGCGCCCTGGGATACCTGCACTCCCTCAACATCGTCTACAGAGACCTGAAGCCAGAGAACATCCTGCTGGACTCACAGGGACACATCATTCTCACCGATTTTGGGCTCTGTAAGGAGAATATCGAACCCAACGGGACCACGTCGACTTTCTGCGGTACACCAGAGGTAAGGAGAGCGTACTTCTTCACAAGTGTCGTGTTTTGAAGCTGTTTTTATAACTTACGTTTGTATTTCTCCAGTATTTAGCTCCTGAGGTGCTACACAAGCAGCCATACGACAGGACAGTAGACTGGTGGTGCTTAGGAGCTGTTCTATACGAGATGCTCTATGGCCTGGTATGCAACGCGTCATGCATTTTAAATATAATTAACGTTTGCCATATTTTCATGTGGTTGCTAAGTTGCTAACTGGTTCTTTTTGTCCCTCAAAAGCCGCCGTTCTACAGCCGCAACACAGCAGAGATGTACGACAACATACTGAACAAGCCTCTGCAGCTGAAACCCAACATTTCCAACGCAGCCAGGCACCTGCTGGAGGGCCTGCTACAAAAAGACAGAACCAAGCGTCTCGGCTGCACAGAAGACTTTGTAAGTGTCCCTGCAACTGTTTCCCACCTTCTGAGTGTTTTAGCTTCCTAACGGACCGATTTTTAATGCCATTTTCTGTGAACTTCTCCAGGTTGAAATCAAGAACCACATATTCTTCTCACCTATCAACTGGGATGAACTCAATGCTAAGAAGATAACCCCTCCCTTTAACCCCAACGTGGTGAGTTCTCTTCTTTAATTACTCCAGGTCCAAAATTTTTTTTGCGTTTATGTAACAAGATCAAAAGCATGGAACATCCTGACTGCAAATTAGAACGTCCAATTATGGCGAGGTGCTTTGAAGCGCGACTAATCCTCCCTTGCTTCCCGTCTCTCTTGCTCTCCTGTTGCAGTCGGGACCCAACGACCTGCGGCACTTTGATCCGGAGTTCACGGATGAGCCGGTTCCCAGCTCTATCGGCTGCTCCCCGGACTGTGCACTCACCACTGCGAGCATCAAAGAGGCAGCTGAGGCCTTCGTAGGCTTCTCTTACGCCCCATCCATGGACTCCTACCTATAGGACCTACAGGCGCTTCAGCGTGGACTCTAGTTTTTTCTCACTGTCCGTGGACTTGCATCTTGACCCCATCATTTCCCATCAGAATGATGGCTTTTTTCCAAACCAAACCCTGCAAGAGACTCTTCACCTACATGCGTACTTACCCCCCCACACCTCAGACTCTTGAATGCATTTCATAAGACTTGCTGAAAGAGGATGTTTGCTGTAATTAATGACCTGTTGGGACCTTTGACTTGTTTACCAACACAAGTCTGTTATCAGTCTTAAATTCCCACCTTTTACCATATAAAGGAGGATTTTTGCACACGGCTCAGGCAGCACCCCCATCACCAGGTCACAAAGCACACAAAAACTTCCAAATCCTGTTTTCAACCACGTAGCGAACGACCTCCCCTCTCTGCCACCCACTGGGACCTACCTGCTGAGTCTGAATGAGCAGCTTGAAGTTGACATTCATTTTTGGTGCTTTTTATTATTATTATTATTATTTTTCTTGAATTTTCTGTGGTTTTGGAAAAAGGGAGTCAGGAGAATGTGAATGTTACAGAGAGGGGGCGTGTCGTTTCTCTCAAAGGTGCCTTTATTATGATTTTTTCCTCTTTCCATCAGATCATTTGGGGTTTTAACATTAGCACCACAGTTTTATCCACCTGGGTAAAGAAAGTTGACGTGACGATGTAGCACTAAACACTCAAATGATTTTTCCTGTATTTCATTTGCACATTAACGCTGATGGAGAGCTGGAGAACGAGAGCTGCTGCTGGGTGACAATGAGAGGCATGTGTCCAAGTACTTGTGCGGTTTTGCTTGCCACCTGCGTCCCCCTCCTAAAGTCTTCCAATTGCCTCACACTGACGTAACAACGGCCCGCAGACGGAGCCAACAACGTTGAATCCGAACATTCCACTTTAATATTGCTGTAATGCAGTTTGACGGTATTTAAGTTCCTTGTATATTCGGAGTTACGTGTACTAGTTTTAATGTGTATTGAACAAGAAAATGACTAAAGGTATGCCTAAAATATGTATATGTAACAATTTATGTTTAATGTACTGTAAATTGTAAAATTGTTTGTGACCATGTTTGGTTTGCAATAAAAGTTTAACTTTATTACACGTTATAAAGCGTTTACGGGAGATTTATTTGTCAGCTTCTGTTTGCACATTTTGCAGGGTGAGTTTTCTGCTGCAGAAACCTGAGAACACTGAGGCATTTTGTTAAGTGACTGAGTAAACTAAAGAATGTGAAGAATGAAGCAGAGATTGATAAACATTTACTAGTTTTTATAGGAAGAGGCTTGAACTACTGACCGCTGTGTCCGATCGGCACACAATGGACTTTCTCCTACTCGCTACGTCAGCAGTGTTACACAACAGTGAGCGTGTCACACGAGTGTGTGAGTCCAAGTGTGCAAAGGCCTGCCTGACTCAATATTAGCAACACACAGCAGGCCAGATGGGATTTAATTTGGTAACTTTGTTCATGCCGTTATCTAGTGAAGGGGTGACTTAAAGGTACAACAACCTCAGAAACTGCAGCAATGAGGTTTAATTCATAAGAAATGATAAAAATAACATTATTAGTTATTATAAAAACAGCTAAAGTTCCACTTATCCTGTTTAAGTATAAGCTAGCATTAGCATTATTAGCATTAGCAAACAAACCATTAAGCAGTAACTTGTGGGAGTGTTAGTTATTTAGTTGTTTTTCTTTTTGGGACTCTGGTAGTTTGTCCTAAAGTTGAACTTGTAGCAGCCGGCCGTTTCTCCTTCTCTGATATTATTGAGCGGAGAACCTCCCACACCAGTGGTGTTCTGTTGCTAAAGGTGCAAGCTCATTGGAGTGGAGAAGCCAGGTTAACATTAAGAGGCATGAAACAATGTTTTTAGCTTGTTTTATTTCCATTGTAGCTTTAATTTCTTTGTTTCATTAAAATGTGTTTAGCTTTTTAAGCTCTGTCAGTGGTGTCCCCGAGAGGTGGCCGGCAAGAGGGCCATGGCCACCCCACGGGCCCCTCATTTGGTAAATCATGTTCATGTTCACACAGACCATATATTCATTCAAAATGTTAATGAAGACTTAAATGTAAAACTCTATAAAAAATATATAATTAATGAGAAAATAAATAAATCATAACAAACACATTTATATACGTCACTGCTGCTCATCGTTTGTAACACAAAAGTATAAATCTCCATAGTTTTGGTGGATGTTTTGTGAAGAAAAATTCCAAATAAAGAAATGTTGAAATAACTGCTTGAAATGTCTTTTTTGAAATGTTTGTTTCTCCAGTTTGATTTAAATGTGTTGGATGCATTTTGTTTTTTAATGAAAATGATCCTTTTGAATATTCCATCACAAATTGGTCAAGTGCGACATCGCTAAAAACAGTTGAATCACTTATTTAAAAAGTGCTAAAAATATCCAACGTCACTGGTAGGGTAACAAGAGCCTCTGACAGAGGCGATTGTGTAATACCCTTTAGACGCACCACCTTTAGTCAACAGGTATTATTGATTAAATGTGCTGATATCTGGAACAACATCCCAGTGTCCATAAGAGACTGTTCAACACTTAAGTTATTCAAAATCAATTTAAAACGATGACTCAAGGGGACTCAGACCTGTGATCATTAAGTTAGGCTGTTCTGTATAAGTCTGTTTTAGTGGTAATATTGTGTTTTTACTGACACTTCATATGTATTTATAGTGGTTTTATGAGTATTGTGATATTGTATCTTTTATGTTGTTATAAACTTGATGTTTATGTTGTGTTTAACCTGCCAGGGACTACAAATGAAAAGTAGCCTCAGGGCTAATTCTGGCATATTTACATGTATATGTACATGAATATATATTATCCCTTTCAAATAAAATAATTAAAGAGTTAATCAAGGAGCAATGCATTGCAACCCACAGGTTAAACTCTCCCAGAGTTACCAAAAGGAGTGAAAAATATTTCTGGCCCCATCTAGGCTCGCCTATGAAAATGTTCTGGGCAGCACTGAGCTCTTTTACTTTGTTTATGCACATTTTGACAAATAAAAAATCTACCTCTTACAAAAAGTTTCAGGTCAGTTGCTGTAAAAGCAGGAATCTCTCAGATTAAACAGGATTTTACTGGATTTTCATTTGTAACAGTACTCTAAAGCTGATGAGTGACTGTCAGTGTCAGCACTTTCAGTAAATAAACACTAAGATCTTTTGAGAACATTTAAGTCATAAATGACCAACAACCTGATGTATTTTGTACACCATAACACATGTTTATATAGATAAAGTTATGAATGATGGAGGCGTCTCATGTTTCTACTGGTTTGTGAGGATAACTGAAACATTGAAACACAGTGCGTTTCCACTCATGTTCTTTCTTTCTTTCTTTCTTTCTTTCTTTCTTTCTTTCTTTCTTTCTTTCTTTCTTTCTTTCTTTCTTTCTTTCTTTCTTTCTTTCTTTCTTTCTTTCTTTCTTTCTTTCTTTCTTTCTTTCTTTCTAACATTTAAAACAATAATCAATCCATCCATCTGCTTATCTGGGGTCGGGTCGTGGGGGCAGCAGCCTAAGCAGAGAGGCCCAGACTTCCCTCTCTCCAGCCACTTGGGCCAGCTCCTCTGGGGGGATCCCAAGGCGTTCCCTGGCCAGCAGAGAAACATAATCCCTCCATCATGTCCCGGGTCTTCTTTTAGGTCTCGTACTGGTTGGACGTGCCTGAAAAACCTCACCAGGGAGGCATCCAGGAAGCATCCTAACCAGATGTCCAAGTCACCTCAACTGGCTGCTCTTGATATAGAGGAGTAGTGGATCTACTCCAAGTCCGAGCCACTCCCAGATGACCGAGCTTCTCACCCTGAGTGAGATCCCAGATACCCTGAGGAGAAAACTCATTTCAGCTTGTATCTGCGATCTCATTCTTTCGGTCACTACCTAAAGCTCATGACCATAGGTGAGGGTAGGAACGTAGTAGCCTTCCGGCTCTGCTCTCTCTTCACCACGACAGACCGGTACAACGCCCGCATCACTGCAGATACAGCACCAATCCACAATTGATCTCGCGCTCCATCTTTCCCTCACTTGTGAACAAAACCCCGAGATACTTAAACTCCTCCTTGAGGCAGGACCTCATACCTGACCTGGAGAAGGCATTCTACCCTTTTCCGACTCAAAAACATGGTCTTGGATTTAGAGGAGCTGATTCTCATCCCAGCTGCTTCACACTCAGCTGTGAACCACTCCAGTGAAAGCTGTCCCCTTCCTCCCCCGGAACGCTGTTGGAGGTGGAAACTGAAGTTACTTCTGACAGGAGACTCTGCCAGACGTTCCCAGCAGACCCTCACAATACATTTGGACCTGCAGGTCTCCCCCACCATTGAGGCCAAGCCAACTCATTTGCATTAAAGGTTTCTTAAGGTACATGGTTTGAAAAGGAGGTAGGTCGAAGTGTTTACTTAAAAGATCGTACAGCCTCCACACTGCACCTTCATTTCAAGATGTAAAATAAAACATAGACAAATTAAATCTATCTATAAATTATGTTTTACCAAACCTACTTTCTTTCAAATAACAAAACCAAACAAAACAACAAAAAACACTCATCCATAAATTCCCTTAGGAACCTTCTATCATTGTCATGGTTCTTTTGAACTGGTTCATGCTTTTACTCTGTTAGACTGTTGCATTATTCTTCATTAGTCTTCCTACCAGTGTTTGCCACACCATGATATGATCTAACCTGTATTAGCTCAAAGTTCATGTCTCTTCTAGATGGACTCTATAGATTACTGGTCCTACACTGCCATCTGCTGGTTAAACTGTCCAATCAGAGTCAGCTGCTTTCCCTCAAACAACATAAAAGACTACAGCAGCTGCTGCTGCTGGTAAGTGAGACGATGGATCAAAATGCAAAAAGAAAATGATGAGATTAAAAAACCAAACATGTTTAATTCTACAGTTTTATCCTGTAATTAAAAATACAGAGATCTAAAAAGTTAAAGAAAATTAAAGCTAATTTTTATCTTTATTTTTTTGGCATGATTTTTTTCATTAATTTGGAAGAACAAAGTTTATCAACTTTCCTGCAACTTGTGCATATTTATTATTAGATTTCTGTAAAATATCAATTGAAACTAAATTTTAAAGTATTTATTCTTAAAGCTTTGTGTAAAAAGACTGACTCATTTTTTATTTAATTTATCTTTTCATGCTACAAAGGAGCTACTAAACCACTTTTCATTGCCCCTGTAACAGTGACAATAAAGAAATTCTCTTCTATTATTCATAAACTATTACATTATTAATAAACATAATTAATAAACTATTAAATAAAGTATTAACATTATGTAAAATGCATATTATGTAATGCATTACTAAGCAGAACATCCCCCCCAGCCCTTTGTACTAACCTTAAGGACACTTAATAATTAACAATAAAGATAATGTTAATAAGAGGACCCTTTGTTTATTAATGCTTAATAATGCACTAAGTAACGTTAATAAAGGAACCCGTATTATAAAGATTTACCGTAATTAATCTTTTTACCTACAAGTCAACGACTTGGTAGGGTTATTATGGCACATGAACCTTGACTGGAAAAATCAACTTTTGAAGAAAAAAATACAAAAATGTTTGAGCTACATTATTACATTTTATTACTGTAGTCAAAATAATAGCATAGTTACCTTATATTATTATAAAATTACATCATATTATAACCCTAATTTTCTGTAATGAATAATATGTTAATTTTATAACTTTTTTTGGTGTAAACATTAAAGGGTTAAATTGATTTTGAGCATTTTTGTTCACAATGTCTAAAAAAAGAGATTTTTTTTTACTTCATCAAAACAAAGAAGTCATTTTTTATGATGTTTCACCCATCACAGATATTTTACAGAACTGTACCACTTCTCTTTATTGAGTTTGGTCAATAATAATAATATTTTAATGTTTTGTTTTTAAAATCATTTCATCCCTAAATGTTTAGTCTGAATGCTAAATGAACAAATGCAGAATACTGGGTAGTAACACCAGCAGGTTACATAACAGAGATCTGTAATGTGGTCATAAATACATTATTTGGATGGCTTTATGATTTTATGGTTTTTAAAAGATCATAAATGAATACAATTTTAAACGTCTCTAGTTGGAACTTGAACTACGATCCGCTGAGTTAAGTGATCTTAGTAACTCAGTAAACCTGTTTGGTAAAAATCTGTGTTACAAAATAAAACTGGTAATCATTTAACCAGAGAAAAACTCTTGTTTTTTTGTACTAACTGTTTCTTAGTAGCAGATTAATGACTGACAGAGGGGCATTCAATCTGGAAGTGTCTACAGGATGGGATATTTTTAATCGTGACCCACTTGCTGTGAAATCTGAAACCTAATGTATCATGTCCTGTTTGTGCAGTGGAAGCCTGCAACTTTAACACTACTTAGCCCTGAAACGTGAAATTAGCATCTAGTTTTGAAAGGAAAATCTTTATTGATCAACAAGACGACAACTAGATTTATCAGTTTTATTTTATTATGTCATTTTTATGGCTGTCAATCACTTAAATATTTTAAATCACAGATTATGAAACTTTCATGTTTCATGTTGGAAATGATTTTATATGAGCAGACACATTCTTACGTTAGAGTAGACAAATGCATGTTTATTATTGCAACAAGCCAAAATAATGACAAATACTGTCCAGAATGTTCTGCAGAAATTCCTATACCTCTAAAGATGCTGCATGCTCATAAAACATGCAAAAAGTACCCGTGTACACAGGAAGAACTCCCACACAATGCAGCTTTGTCAAAAGTACCACAGGGAAGATTAAGGCTGCTCAGACCGACACCCTCCATGGTGCTAACTAGCCCGCAGCAAGTAGCTATCCACTTTTTAATAGCATTCATTAGCTTTTCTTGTTTTTGTACCCACAGGTTGCATCACACGTAGCCTCTGCTGTTTATTAGGAGAGAGTGATTCATGGCAGCAGTCTTCGCCAAATAATCTCATAGTTTAAAGGCATACTGTGCAACATTTTCATATTTTTAAATCGTTTTTTTGAGCCAGTATGTGCTAAAATGACCCTTTTCAAGGTTAATGAAATGTTACTCAGACCCCCACCGCCCTCTGTGGCCAGAATACCGCACTTGCAACTTCAGAGTGGAGGTCCGCTCCTTGCTGGACTTAGAAAAAGGAGCTGACATACCTGGAGCTGCAGTCTGCTTCCTGCATGTTTCCTGCATGTTTAGATGACTGGCGCCAGGAAACGGGACCACATCAGTCCAGTGTTGGCTTCCCTACACTGGCTTCCAGTCTTTTATCGGGCACGTTTTAAGCTTCTGGTGTTTGTTTTTCATTTCTTTCAGGGAGGCGCCCCTCCTTATTTAGCGGCGCTCTTGAAAAAGCATGTGCCATCACGCTCTCTGCGCTCCTCTGATCAGGGCCTGCTTGTGGTCCCTCGCACGAGGTGTCGGACTCGTGGGGACCGGGCTTTCTCAGCCTTAGCACCGTCACTCTGGAACCAACTGCCACCGTCAATTAGGCTGTCTACATCTCTGCCGGTTTTTAAGAGTAGGCTGAAAACCCACTTTTTTCGTGTCTGCCTGTTTTTATGCTTTTATGGTTTTATGCTTTTATGTTTTTATGCTTTTATGTTTTTTTTATTGTTCAATGTTTTAATATTTCTTTTTATCATGATTTTATGTTGTTCTCAGCGCCTTGGCCTCCTGTAACGGGTGTGGAAGGCGCTATATAAATAAAAGTTGATTGATTGATTGATTGATAGATCATGAACACAGCTGTTTTGTTTGATTTAGTGATGAACCGCTCCTGTACTAATGAAGGCTGAGGAGACATTTCAGCAGTTAGATTAAGGTGTTAAAAAGACGAACGCACAACGAGGAGATAAGTTTTACTTTCACTAACAAACACTAGGGGGTGCTAAAAACAAGCCAAAATTGCCAAGTGCTCCATTAAAACGTGAGATGACGCTCATCACAACCAATAGTAATTAAAATCTCAGCCCTGCTGTGACCCAGAGGCGTTTGTTTTCAAAGCCAGTGAGCGTTCATCCTTCAAAACAAAAAATAAAAATATGTTGTTGCAGGACAAAATATTTGTCAGCTTTAAGTGATTAAATAGTTAACAAGATAATAACACATTAATGTTTTCAGTTTTAGTTATTTTACAACAATGTAACACTAACAGGCAAATAAAATTGGCTCTTGGCATCGGTAGATCATCCACCAGAGGGCAGTAGTTGTATATAGTACTAGATATGGCAGATTTTAGGTGAATGTATCAATCCTGATACTCTATCTTTATGTTTTATGGCCACAGAAGTGGTTTGATGCGAGTGTACAGCAACAATCCATAAAAGACTAAACCAGGGGTAGGCAATCCTCCAGGTCCTGGAGTGCCGCCATCCAGCATGTTTTAGCTCCAACACACCTAACTGAATGGTTGATTCACCTGTTAACCAAGTTAATCACCTACTGATTAAAATCAGGTGTGTTGGAACAGGGGAAAAAACTAAAACATGCTTGAAAGCAGCACTCCAGGACCAGGATTTCCTACTCCTGGCCTGGACTAAACCATCTGTTCCTCAGTAACTCTTCAACGGTGGCAGGAGGGTTTCAGGTTCAGTGCCTGTTTCGTTGTGTCCTTGGGCAAGACACCTAGCCATCCATGCCTGCTGGTGTTGGTGAGACTGGCTCCTGTGTACAGTAGGCTCCCTTCTGTCAGTGCATCCCAGGGCAGCTTTGGCTGTAGCTTATCACCACCAGCGTTTGAAAATGTGTGTGTAAACTGTTTTGTAAAGTGCCTTGGGGGGTTGTAGAAACCTAGAAGGCGTTAAAATACAAGCCATTTACCATTTTTACTCATATTGAAGTTGTTTACAATACTGTGTTCCAATCACTTTGACCTTGGTGACTCTATACCAGAAATGTGATACAAACATGGTATTTGTTTAAAAACTAATGATAATCTGAAATTAACTTAATGAGTTCACATTTCCAGTTTTTACCTTTTATCATCCATATTCTATTTTTTTGCCATTTTCTCTGTGCATGATGGTGCATGTGTTCACATGTGAGTGCTACAAGTTGCACAAGATCTTTACCTCAAATCTGTCATGAGCTGTTGGGGTTAACCCTTTCGGTTAGCAGGAGATTTTGCAATCTGGGATGACGCCACATTATAGTCAGAATGTGATCAAACCAACAGTAACTCTATCTCTGTTTGACATAAAATGATTTTAGTTTCATAAAAGGTGGATTTTCTCCAACAAACACAAGAGTAAAACAGATACACCAGGGTAAGTTTAGCTGTCTGGTCCCTAGAAGACACACCTTTGGACCGACTGTGTTCTCATGTTGCGCCTTGAAAACATGGAACACAATCCCAATCAGGATGAATGAAGTTAGCACCCTTAATTCATTCAGTGAAGGTAAAGGTGTGGCTGTAAAAAACAAAATCTGCCTTCATGATCGAATATAAACAAAATCTGGTCTTCCTCTGTCACGGGTTGAGTGTGTTATTTGTGTTTGTTTGTAATAACCTGACAAGGTGCAATTAGGATGAAACATTAATGTAGTAATCAGTCAGGAAGTGACATTCATGGCCATGAATGTAAACAAAAAAGAGGACTTTGATCTATTTTGCTGCTGTTGCTGTACCCTGACTCTGCATTTCATCTGTGCTTACACGCGATTTTTAAAGCTAATTTCGATGTGTGACTTGACCTTATGCTGTAAATGTAAAACTATTGTGTAATGTGTTATCATGCTGCTATATGTAAAACTGCATTTTTCCTCAGTCGGGTCACGGGGAGCTGGAGTCTATCTCTATCTCTTTCTAGCTAAAATAATGTGTATTAATAACAGCAATTCAGAGTTACTTAGATACTATAAATACAACAAACTCAATTATTTTTTAAATATAACTTTTGCGAGAAATGCGTTATTTATCTCAGTGACTACATGAAAAATGTGTCTGAACATCTCTTTTTAACTTCAGCTAAATGCATTGCTTTGATTCCACAACTCACATTAGGTTCAATTATCCCAAAAAGTCATTACTGAGTAATACTTAGGTTCTGCTCTCAGCAGGGGGGGCACAGGGGGGCCTAAGCTTGCAGACAGGAAGGCACTGGCCCACCCTGGACCCCTCCTAGAACCGCCCCTGATAAATAACTATTTACACACTCACTTCTGCCTTTGGGATAAGTTATAGTGTCCAAATAACATGACAGGCATGTGGTAGTGGGAGTACCCAGATTGTTGGTGACAACATGCAGGAAGGCCTGAGGCAGGTTTTGTACCCGCAACCTACTTCCTGCAAGGCAACACTGCTCCCAACTGCTCCACCATGCAGCACCTTGTCCTGAATAACGATTTCATCATATAACAAAAATTCAAAAAGTACATTTTGGGATTAAACTGAACCTGAAACGACATTTTGGACTTTCCTTTAAAGGATTTGTGAGTTTGCTTGTTTAGCAGCATCTCTCACAGGTAGTCCACACCCTGTTTGCTTATTATTGCATCATTAAACAAAACAGGTACACTCTCACAACCACTTTTGTACATAAGGCTTTCAAAACATTCTATTAAGCCACTTTTTTACGCCAACAACTTTCTCAACACTAATCCTCATCTATAAATGTGTCCACTTAAAAATAGATCTATGAAATGTGTGCTGTGATGCCACAAAATCTGACTGAGTCAACACACCTCACAATCCCTATACCACTGGTGCACACACATCTTGTAAACTTATTTTAGGGTCAAATCACAGTTTTCATGTCAGGAGATCTAAATAAATCTCAGTGTAAGTGGACCAAGAACAGAGACATGTCAAAGGCTACATTTTGTCATCTGTGAAGCAGCGGGGGCAGGTGTGAGTGACAGCTCATCCTGGAGCTATTGCGAAAGTAGGACATGGGAACCCCGCAAAACAGCAGGAAGCAAATCTGTCGGCTTTCAGCTGCAATGAGTGAAAAAGCATTGTTGATACAGGTGAATTTTATTGTTGGATCACATAAAAAATAAACCATTGTTGTAAAGAAAAAAACAGGCAGTACGGAGTGAAATAAATTCATTCTTAAATTTGCTGATGGTTGTTTTTCCCCCAAAATAAGCTTGTTATTGATTGATTATGTAATTTTTACGCTCAGCAGTCGTTGTTTTTTCTACGAGCCTAATATTTTATAAACACAAGTTGAGAAACTCTCCCACCAATAGGAACTCGAGTTGGGAACTCTCCGGCCAAATCCACACTTCCTATTGGCTAGTGAACACAGAAAAGGGCGGGACTACAGTAAAAGCCTACCATGACGGGACGGGCGCGTGCGCTAACACGAGCTCAGTAGAAGTTTGACAGAGGAGAAATCTGGAAGGGAGCTGCTGAGATTAAGAAGGCAAATGGGCCGAAAACCGCAGATTTAATCCGCCTGTAGTAGTTTCACAGCGGGGGCTTCAGGTAGGAACAACGTGTACAGCTGTCATGACAAGCGAGGTGCCTGTTAAAACGTTGTTACTTAGCAAAACAACTTAAACTAGCATGTTAATGTTTCTAATTGTGTTTGAGCTTAATAACCACTGCTTTTCTTTTTAATCTAATAACGATTGAGTAATTTAGTAGGGCAGGTCATGGCTTTGCAGGCAAACAAACAAACAAACAAGGGTGTTGTGCCACTGCAGTCTATCAAAATCCATTATGTCTGCACATGTAGCAACTAGCTCGGGTGCTTTTATTTTGAAAGGATTCTTTCATTTAGAAAGGGGTTGAATCAATCAATGCAGACAAGATGAAAACAAAAGCAGCTTTGATTAAATTTAGTCTTTCTATCTAGTTTCAGGTTTGTTACTGTGTCTTCTATGATTAGTTTTTATATTTCACAGTAGTTGACATAACTATTAGATCCCATTTTTTAAGTTAGCTGTTTTTATGGTTTGATCTGAAAAATAAGCATCTTTAGTTTGGTTATTGATTTAAATGTAATCAATGTTTTTGACAGAGGTCATGTGATAAGAGCTGGCATCAATTGTCTGGTTAGATTTTCTTCTTTATCTTGTTTACATGTTGATATCAGATTGCAGAATTGAGACATTTTATTTTTTGGCGAAGTTCCCCCTGGTAGTAAGACATTCCTGGGCTTTTTGCATTTATTGGAACAGAGGAACATGTTCAAAAACCTCTTAAAATAAGTTATAAAAGCAGAAGTTTCATACTGATCCGATTTGTAGGCCATCGAAAAAGTAGAATTGATGAATAAAGTTGTCAATATGCA
Source organism: Aphyosemion australe (assembly GCA_006937985.1). NCBI lineage: Eukaryota > Metazoa > Chordata > Actinopteri > Cyprinodontiformes > Nothobranchiidae > Aphyosemion > Aphyosemion australe. Next base: position 312,175 of record SSNS01000200.1, on the reverse strand, counting down.
ACACAGGATTGGGGATTTTGAAGTTTTGTGTACATGTTAATGTAAGTATTGTGTTATTACCCATTAGGACCCAGGCCTTCTTGGTTTTGGTTGAACATGGACCACAACACTGAGACCAAAATGTCCCCTCACCTGTCTGGAACCGGCTCTTCCGAAACCCAGAGGCTGACCACACCCAAAGGACCAGGTATAGGAGACACCTCCCACCCCCAGCCAGAGACTGATGAGCTAATAGCGACGTTAGCATAGATCAAAGTGGATTGTTTTCATCCTAAAATGATTCTACATCTCCAGGATTTCACAGCAGTTTAAACCTTCACACTGCTGTCAGTTGGTTATTTCAGCAGGCTTGACCCCCCAGATGCACTGAAAGCAGCACATTTTACTGCTGCTGCTGGGGAAATTTAAACTTACAAATAACCACATGATTACATGTAAATAACCATGTAATGCAAAGCTGTCAGCGATGAAAAAGTGCACGGACAGTTCAATACGTTTCTTCAGAGTCCATTCAAGAAGCTATCAGCAGCAGCTAGTGATTTATACCTTTTACATAGAAACACACATAAAAATAACTTTTATTACATCTTTTATCCATTTTTCCCCATTTATAACCAGATATTAGCCATGTTTATGACCAAGGCTTGACTGAAACAGAATTTTTTAAAAAAGCTCCAAAGGAAAACGTTGGAAATTCCTGGAGAACCGTTGCTCAAGACCATTTTAGAAGATTAAAGAAAGTCCTGCTTTTTTAAAGGAAACTAGAAGTGAGGGGCGTCTCGAGAGGATTGCATAGAGCTGTGTTTGCAGTAGGTTTAGTTGAATCTTGTGCAACTGGTTTTGAACAAATTAATTCACTGAGTCTCTTTAAACACTTATAAAACCTACCAAGAAAAGGTTTTAGTGCCATTTAAAAGATACCCCAAACACCACCCTTCTTAAAAATGTAATGTTTAAACTAATACTCACCAGAGTAAACCAGCTAATCCAGTTGTTGTTGGTAAGGATTCCCACAACATGACCTCAAACTAATTCTCTGAACTGAGTTTTTCCCAAAACTGCTGAATTATGACAAAAACAAAAGTTGTTTGTGACTTTATGGTGTTTTTGTCACCGTGACCTTTGGTGACCTGGAGGATTCTTCGTGCTTCACCACTCGTAAACATTAACTAATCATCCCTGTAATACCTGTTTTACCTTGAAAACATCTATTGCCTCTTAATGCTGATTTTCATGCAGACGTCATCTTCAGGAAGACTTTTCCCCCCAATCTGATGAGATTAAGAGTTCAGATTCAATACTGATCTGTTTATTAAAAAACAAGCACGTTGCAAAGTACAAAACCGTGAAATAGTGAGTAGCTGAAACTATAAATAGTGATTATTACAGCTATTGTTGGATTCAAAGGTTTGAGACTTATCACTGCTCTGTTTGTCACCTCCCTATCTTTGTGGTCCCGTTGCAACGATCATAGCATTAGACTCACAAATCGCCTTGTCATTTCTCTGCGAACCTTTGAACTCTAGTTCCTCAAAGTCAGCAGTGCTTAGGCAAATTCAGAGATTGTAGAAACTTCAAATTAAGAAAGACAAAAAGACAGTTTCTCAATGGGCTTGCAACAGATGCAACAGATTATGTAAACTTTAAAAGTGCAATAAATAATTTCTCCTTTAAAAAAATAACGAATAGGGATGTAGTCTTTGTTTACAATCTGTCCTGCCTCCATACTTCCTGCTTCCAGAGCCAGTCATATGTGAACCAAGTCTTTTGTAATTTGACACCGGAACCAGAGTTGTTGAAATAATGTTAACCAGTAACAGGAGCGACCTAGAAGTTATTTCTTGTACCCCTAAAAAGCCACGGCTTCTGTTTTGTTTTACTCTAACATTGGGTAGAGGCTAACGTTGAGCTAACAATGCTAACGGTGAATTAGAAAAATGTAGTCGGCTCTAAAAATGTCTCAAGCTACTTTTTTCAACTACCAACAACTCGATATTACAGTGAAATGTATTTATCAACTTACTGTGCATGACTCATCGTCGCTTGTTGTCTAGAATCTTCTGCTGCTGACCTGTGACTAGCAGTGGTCGCTCGGGGCGGACTCATTTGTTTTGATACATGGGCTGCAGTACCCAATTTGACCACATGATGTCACTCTTACTTCATCCACCTTTAAGTTGGAATCACACTGAATTAGTACCAAAATCGCATTTACTATAAGTTGCTGGGACACGTGGGGCTAATGACAAAATTAAAAATAAATTGCAAAAACATTTATTGGGATATAAAACAATATGTAATGATGAACCTGAGAAGAAAATTAGCATGCGGGTTGTTTTTAATTACCTTATAAAGCCCCATGTGACCCAGCCATTAATAATATTTGTCAAAAAAGTCTCTTACATACCTATTTATTGTTTTTCCAACAATTTGCTTATTTTCTCCCAGCTTTGCCTCTAACTACTTTTAGAGGATTGTCATTTGAGAGTTTGAGACCATAACGTCCTCCTTTCTGTCTCCAGGCTGCAGCTGGTTGGTGGTGCTTGCAGCTGTGTCGGCTTCTCTGAGTGGTCTGATGTTAGGCTATGAAATGGGCCTGACCTCTGGGGTCCTGCTGCAGCTGCGGGGTATCCTCTCTCTTTCCTGCGGGGAACAGGAACTGCTGGTTAGCTCCTACCTGCTCGGAGCTCTCCTCGTCTGCCTTGCCGGAGGCCCTATTCTGGACCGTTATGGCCGCCGCTGCTCGTTGCTCCTGAGTGCTGCGTTGGTGGTCGGAGGAACCATCGTGCTTGTAGCTGTGACGTCCTTTGTCTCTCTCACGCTGGGCCGTGTGATCGTGGGCATGGGGACCTCTCTGTCAGGGACAGCAGCGTGTCTGTACATAGCAGAGATCTCGCCGAGGGAGAGGAGGGGTCTGCTGGTCACGCTGTACGAACTGATGTTAGTCATGGGGGTAATGTTGGGGTTTGGTTGTAGTTACGCCTTTGCCACCTCGCCTCACGGCTGGGCGTACACATTTGGACTTGTTATCCCCCCGACGCTGCTTCAGATAGGTGCACTCGTCTTCCTCCCACCTAGTCCACGCTTCCTTGTTGCTCAGGGCAAAGTGGAGCAGGCGAGGGTGGTGCTGTTCAGGTTGAGAGGTGGAGACAGGGAGCATGTGGCAGGGGAGCTCAGGGACATCCAGGCTGGACTAAAAGAAGAATCAGAGCATAGTTTCTGGGAGCTCTTCAGTAGCAAAGCCAACCTGCGTTTACGGCTGCTAACGGGCGTGGCCCTAGTCTTCCTCCAGCAGGCTACAGGACAACCCAACATCCTCTCCTACGCCTCCCCTCTCCTCCGCAGCGTCGGCTTTGACAGCGATGCTGCTGCCACCTTGGCCTCCACGGGGTTTGGAGTGGTCAAAGTAGTTGGCACCATCCCCGCCGTGTTGCTGGTTGACCGCGTGGGAACCAAAAGCTTTCTGGTGGTGGGCGCCGTCGCAATGGGCATTTCGCTGGCTGCTCTCGGTACCCTGACTCTACAAAGCCGCACTCACCTCACAAGTCTGTGCAAAAGCCAGGCTGAACTAAACCACACGAACATGCTGTGGAATCTGAACACAACCTCTATAGACTTGGACAGCAGTGACATTTTTTCCACTCACCTCCCAAACCAGTGGAGACCAGAGGAGGTGCAGAGGACTGATTCAGAACAGGAGGGGTTTGACATATCGGGAGGAGGAAGGACTCATGGAGAAATATCTTCCTCGCTGAAGTGGGCGTCATTGATAAGCCTGCTGGTGTATGTGGCAGGCTTCTCCATTAGCCTGGGCCCAAGTAAGTACTTTTATTTTCTTCTCTCTTCACAGAAGCACTCAAGCACACACATTAAGAGAAACTCAACCCTCTGAAGCCACTATCTCACTCACAAGCAAGTTTCCAAACTGTCCAGAAATGCTTGTGCAAATTTCCTTGCCTTAAGCCCGGGCCACACTCTGCACAATCCCTAGAGAGGTGCCAGACTGTTCCAGGACACGCTGACTTCACAAGCGTACTCGCCAAAAAGCATACGTCACTAAAAGCTACAGATACCCAAGACAACAACGATGACATGAGAAACACGTGCCACCCTTAACACTTAGACTTCGAACTAGGGCTGAGCGATATGGCCTAAAATCAATATCACGTTATATTGAGGAGTTCACCTCGATAACGATAAATGGACGATAACTACACGTATGCGCAAAAACAAAAGTTGTCCACTAGATGGGGCTGTCACGTGTATTACGTTGAGTCACGTTGTCATGTGACTCGAGCTGGCACAGCTTCTTAAAGGAACATGAACGTCACCAACCTACACACGTCTTTTCATTTTTTTTATTATTGAATTTATTGACATGGGATAAACGATATCGATAAGAGTCAGAAATTTTGATAACGATATATTTTCGATTTATCGCCCAGCCCTACTTTGAACTGAACTCCAAAAAGGAGTGGTCCACGTGTTTTTGCGTGTAGCCTTCACTGTTGCTAATGCTACTCTCGCATTGTATTCTCGTCTCTAATTTTTCGCGTCACTCGCTAGGTGTATTTCCATTGGTCGATTGCAGTTTTCTTACACTGCTTGAAGACCGTTTGATGCTGAATTTGGTCGTGAGAGTGCTCAATAAGATGTCGCTGGGCCGGTCACAGACCTACAAATCGTACATTCACCATTTTTTTGTCACGATTCTGACAAGATTTGTCTTTGGACGGCCGAAAAACGCACAGTGTGACCTGGGCTTTAGTCTCAGGGTTTTGCTCTCGTGATGCTGAAAATTTGAACAGATTTTTAAAATTCGTAGAGCTTTAGGAACACTCTTCGGTAAAGATTTTACAAAACTGGTGATTGATCACAACTAAGTAGGATAATTATGATCAGATTAAGACATAATTAAAACATTTCGTGACTAAATGAAAGAAACTTTCTGTTTTGACATATGTAAAAGTGGTACAACATTTGAGTGTTTCCAACTGAAAAGTTCCAGTTCTAACAGTTGCAAGCTCGCTGAGATACGGATTTCAGACTTTTATTTTGAAATCAAATGTTTCAAACCTTCATTTTGGTTTCCCACCCTTTAATCTTAGTCTTTAGTATTTTCACACACTGACGTTGCTTGCTGATGAACACCAAAGAATTACCAGGGAATGCAAAATTTTGATTTATTTTATCAACTTGAACAGATTTGTTCTTGTTTTGCTATAAACTCACAGCACTAATGTGGTGCAACCCTAGAATAGTTATGTTTAAACTAATATATAATGGATAGGAACCAAAGTTTCTTATATATTTGTTTCTTTTTTTTCCAGTGGTGTACGTGGTCCTCAGTGAGATCTTTCCCATGGGCGTCCGCGGCAGGGCCGTGTCTGTGGTGTCAGCCGTAAACTGGGCCACAAACCTGCTCATTTCTATGACTTTCCTCACCATCACAGGTTTGTGTTTGTTAATTAATCCAAAATATTCAGTTTTAGAATTAGTGAAATAGTTCATAGATCCACACTTATCATGCAAACAAACACCTCCAGTTTTCTTTAACTTAGGAATATTTTTATTTGCATTGTGAAAAAAAATGCATGCAATTTAGTTGTGATTCATAAGTAAATTTAGTATTTTTGCAAGCTGACAAGCTTTTTTTTTTTAGAAAAGATTGGCGTTCCCAACGTAATGTTCTTGTACGCTGCCATGAGTTTCGTTCTGCTGGTGTTCGTCTTCCTCTGCGTGCCGGAGACCAAAGGCCGGACGCTGGAGGAGATCTCAAAAGAACTGGCAAAGAAGTAAGTGGCAGCTCCCTAGCGTAAACACAGTTTACCTCGTGAACTAGTTGCAACACTGATTTGATTTCTGTGTATTTTCTTTACCAGGAAAAACTTTGAGGTGAAGCTTTTTAGGCAGGAGCAGCCACGGGAGAGCCTGATCAGCAGGAGCACGCTGAGGGAGTGTCCGGCAAACGCCTGAGTCGTTTACAGACTGAAACGTTCCAAGTGTAACCTGAGCGTGAGGAGGAATCATCGGTGGCTTCTTTACATCCCTGATGTTTGCTGCAGAGAAGCGTTTGGGAATTTTCTCAAATCAGGTCATCTCAGGGTTACATTTCCTTTATTAGGAGCAAAAAAAAACAATAAACCAGGGTTGGGTGTGGGGATACATCATGTATATTTTAACCAATAAAATCAGCCTTATTGCACAATAAAACCCCACCAGACAGAGCTAAAGGCCTCGGATTAGCCACAAAATCAATCTACTTGTTTTGAACTAACATTTAGACGGGTTACCTGTATGAATTCAGACGCCTAAATGCCTTAAATGGGCGTGCATTTAGGGTTTCTTATAGACAGTGGACAAATTCCTAAAAAGGGTGGCCTCATTTTACCGGTCCATCCAGTTTTACCATGCACCTCTGCATGTGTATGTTTTACAAACATTTGCTGCTAAATGTTAAATAAAAATCCATCAAAAAAGTATTAAAGATCAAGAACCTACTGAGGGTTAAAGTTTCAGAGGTGACACGACGGAAATTGCACTATTTTTAATTTGTACATGGATGTCTGCATTATTGAATATTGTTGATTTTTCTGGAATATTCTCTGTTGCACTCCACATGTAATCAAACGCTACAACCAGAAAACAATCAAATAAAATCTCCAGTAATCATTTCATGGATTTTTTAGTCATTTTATTTTCATACAAAATACAAAAGTTTGAAATGTCACAAATTCTTATTCGACACAATAAAAAAAAAACTCGCACATACAACATACATATCAAAGTCCGTTTTTACAGCTTTTGCACGGGATGAGAGTTATTTACAGTTTAGGGTTGCCGTGGTGACGCAGAAGCCATGGGAAAAATCAGTAAAAATAAAATCTACAAGGGTTTTTGTGCTGTGTAGTTTAACGAAAGTATCTTAACCCTGCTGCATATTAAAAGACGCCAGAGCGGCTTCGTTAAAAACGAGTTGTGAATTTTATTTTTTATTTCCACTTAGAATAAAAAGGTCAATTTTAAAACCAGCCACGCAGCAGGTGTGACGTGAAATCGAAGGTTTTGAAAATCGGATTACTGAAATGATGGGATTGTTTTCAATTTGAAACATTTAGATCATATTTGCACACTAGTTTGAGAATAAATATCCTAACATAAAGAGCATGAAGTAAAGCTAATCGTAGGCTCATTTTGGAAAAATACCAGAGAAAACACAAACAATAAAATCAAAACAGAGATGGGGGCAAATGTGTATTTACAGGAGGACACGGTTTAGCTTTGTGTTCACTCAAAACATCGGATTCAGTTCGCGTCCTGTCTCACATACACCTGTACAAAAAGGAGTGGATGCCTCGCACCTGTGCCACAACTCTACAAACGAATCGCGGACGGAGATTTTTGTCAAAGAAAACGAAGGAAGGACTTGTAAAAAAGCTTCTTAAACTCCTCGCAACAATAACCACTGTTATGCATTAGGATAGACTAAAACTCGTTCCTGCGTCCATGCATAAACACTCTAATACCTTGAGTCAAGCTAGGAGGAGGGGGGGTGTTATGATTTAGAGATCCAAGTCCAGTCTGAGAGCTGGTTTAGACATCTATCCATAGATAAGGTGCTTCCTCATCCCTCTTGAGTTCTCCCTCTCACAGATTTCCTCGGATCGCGCAGAACGTTTCCTTCATTTGCAGAGAGGCTTCCGAACCTCAAAGAGAAGAGGGTAAACCTGCTCCACTGCTGTCGCTATGGCCTGCACGTTTGGTCCTGAGGTCATGTGTGTGAGAGAGAGGACACTATGAATACAAATCATGAGTGTGTGGCAAAAAACAAACACTCTAAAAATACATATAAATGAGAAATAAATCAACTTTAAGGACGCACAAACTCACTTAAATACAAGAAATGTATTATGACCCCAATACTTGTGTGCCCTCTAGCTGTAAATGAAGGAGGGTGTGTGTGTGTGTGTCATACCTGTAACTGTGAGACTACCAGTTGAAAACACTTGAAATGTAGCCTTTAGGTTTTTGATTCTGTATGTAACAGCAGGATGGAGCTCAGGCTCATAGCTGATCAAACAAAAATAGAAAAAGGTAAAATCAATAATGTAAAAAAAAATTTGAAAAAATATAAATACAAAGACTTTTGTATGAAATGATTCCAACAGAAATCACAAAGCTATTCAGAGTCATAACCAACCACATTTTTGACTTGAGTTATAGTGGAGGAATAAAAAGCACCACCATTACTAGAACCACTAGAGGTCATCCCACACCAGCAGATGAAAAAAGCATCTGTTTGGTAAAACTATCAAAATTAATTCACGAGTTATGATTTATTCCTGTAAAGACAAGCTGATGATGTCTACTTAGATCAGGATTACAAAAGAGATCATGTTTGGGTCACATCAGCTCAGACGCACTAGTGTGTTACCTGGCAATGGGCCGGTTGTTCTTAGTGAAGTCTATGAGATGAATGGCAAACGGCAAGGAGCAGACTGCTAGCACATTCACAACTTTGAAGGCTGAAAACTTCACCTGAACAGAGAAAACACACACACGGCTTACAAACATGTATTTTACATAATAATAATAATAAACTTCTAGTAACAACAAGCAAATCTGAATTTTAAAAAATGAGAAAAACATTCAGATTTTCTGGTAGGAAACTATTTTGAGGGAACTTTAACACATTTCTGCAGCTGAACATGCACGGGTCTGTTCCCCTTGTGCATCCTTCTCCGCTCATCTCCAGCATTTGAGCTGACTGAGCATTAATAATTGCTGCACCGAGCCTCCACAATGAAAAAAACATTAAAATCCCATTTGTGTTTTGCAGTATTAGTGCAAATTTTACTGTGACTCCAATTTGATCTGAATGCTGTTCTGTTTAGTACAGTGGGAGTGATTATTATAGGTGAACGAGCAGTAAAAACACGCAATCAGGAGATCATTCTCACCTTAAAACCAAGTTTCTGCAGGCAGCGAGCTAACCTGCGAGCACCCAGCTTTGCTTCATCCTCACTGAAGCACAGAAAAAGGAAGGAATGAGTGTTTCACAGACAAGCAGCAAGCTCTTGAAGGTCTCACAAAATCTCTCAGAACTGTGCTAGCATTGGAGAAGGGTTTAGCATTATTGCTACCATCAGAAGTATCAGGTTTGTTTTCTAGAGTCTGATTGGCTGCAGGGTGTTCTTTTGTTCCTGATGAGGACACTTATGGCGTGCTCACAGTGAAACTGTTTTGCATGAACGTGCTGACTCAGTCTGCATCAAAAGCAGGTAACCATAGTAGCAGGGACACAGTGAAGGTCTTCAGTCCAATTCAAACCAGTGTTGAGTTAAAGATTACACTGATCTTTTTTTCTTTTTGCCTCAAAGAAGACAGATTTCTAATTAAATTAGTGTTTCTGACGTTTTTCTTTGGTACAATGAAATGTTCCAAATTTAGAATTTGCAAAGCAGTTTTGTAAAAGTTTGACTCCTCGTCAGATACGGACAAACATAGTTGTGTGTCAGTATTTGTTATGAGCTCAGTGCACCTTGTTGCTCCAGTGCAGATGATTTTCCCTGAGGACCAGATTGAGGCTGTTATCGTGGGCTTCCGAAGTTTCATCAGAACTTTCTGAAAACAAAAACATCAACAAGCTTTAAATATCAAAGCATTTTGTTTTCCTCTTGTCCAAAATGTCAGATTCATAGATTACTTTTATGGATTTTTGCTTTCTCACCCCAACTTCGGGTTTGTAGATGACATTGATTCCTTCCAAGGCGATGGTCCGCAGATTTAGGTGACATCTGGTCCTGAAGGTCGCCACCACATTCGTGATGATGATGTCGAGGGCTTCATCGCTGCTGGAATCCATGAGGAAGTGTGCGGGTGCAGCAGGAGGACCACAGGGGCTTTTGCTTTAATCACTCATTCAGCTGCAGCATCACCATGACTTTAAGGGTGGAAAACTGGTGAAAACATCAAAAAGGAACTGTTGATTTATGGTGATAGAGTTTAAAGCATCACATTATATGACCGTGACCATAACATAATCATAACCAGTGGTTCTTATATGCATTTTCAGACAGTCGTTTCTCTTGCAATTACCTTTATTTATTATTTTAGCCCTGCATCCTTTACGTTTCCTACTTTGTAACCTTTCAAATCAGAAATAAAATGGCAACAGAGAGGCTAAACGCAAAGTAACAGCATATAATAGCTCAAGTTGACTAAAACGTTTCTAAAAATTGCTAACTACTACATCTGAACGATTCTCACATGTAAACAAAATAAGTACGAAGTTAATCCGGTGAATAAAACGCAGCAAATTAAATATTTAAACTCTGCTCTGACAGCAAAGTGTGGTTAGAAAACCCACACGTTAGCTGGTAACAAAGAGGAGAACACACAGGCATTAATGAATGAAAAGTTGTTAGCATCGGAAGCTATCTGGCTAGCTGTTGGACTAAAACCGAACTTCCAGGAGGCGCTGCGTGTCAAAGACAACAAGTGTGAGTATAAATGTTTGGTTGAAGTCTTTAGCTAACTCCTTAGTAAGTCCCACCGCTCTGACGGAACCATTAACAAGTCAATCAACAGAGATATTTATTTACTAACCCCTTTTTCTTCTGCAGCTCCTCCTCACCAGGAGAATACTTCTTCCGCTTTCACCTTTCACAATAAAAGCGTTAGTTTTTGAGTGACGTACACTTCCGTTTGGAAACTTTCACAATATAACCAAAAACAAACAAGACTGTTTTTAAACTACAGTATTATGTGTAGTTTGTGTCTTCGTGTGGATACTTGTATTAATAGAAATACAGTAACTAAATTTAAGACAAAAAGAGAAAGCAACGTTGCTGAAAACTGTTTGCAGGATGAGACTGTTTACTTTATCTTGAGTGTAAAAACAAAAGAGAAATTTTAAATCAAGATCATTGTTATCTAGAGACATGATAGAGTTATAACAATTTGGGTCAAATGTTCAACATCTGTGAAAACTGACACTATGGAGTCATAATCATTTTTATTATTAATGTTAATGTTGATCAGCTTTGATTGGTATCTTGAACTGGGCTGACTTCAAAAGTGAACCAGTTATAGATGAGCATCCAGTCATACGTTTTTAGCAGTTTAATTTAAATAATGCATTTTGCTAAGAACACACACTTTATTCTGGAATGAAAATGATGGGTTAAAATTTCCACATTGACTCAGAGCCAGCTCTGTGTTCACTAATTTCTTTTTGTAACTATGCATGCGCCAACATTACACTCAACAGGCTTATGTTAGCACCGTTTCCTCACAATGTGAAGCCCCTTTTCACTATTTATAAAGTATTGACGTTTTAACTAAGATGATTAGTGGATTCTCTGAGGAAAATGAGCCTGCCAGTAAACACTCCACGGGGAAATCTGCTCCGATTATAAAAAAAGCATAAATTACGAATCCAGCTGGGAGTGTGTGTGATATCAATGAGAGAATAAGCAGCTGCTCTAGTTGCCCATCAATGAATGCAGTGAATGAATGCCATCCTTAAGATGTTCTGTGATCTTTAAGATGCAGAAAATGTAAAAGTAAAAAAGTCGTTGGGATGTTTTCACTTTGCACAACATAACTGATAAGAATGACATCTTCATGGGATTAATGTGTTGAAACCAAACCCAGGTTTGAGCCTGTATGTGCACACTTCATGCATTTGTTATCAAAGACTTATTGCCTGCTTATGAGCATCGAGCTCCACAATCCGCTCTTCATCTCAGACCACTACAAACACTTCTCCTGCCTGGCCCGCTCCCAAACAAAACAGGGAAATATCTTCTTTATGATTCGGCCTTGTTGTTGTTGTTCTCACTCCCTGGTTACCAAAGCTTCTCCTTCCTCCTCTCATTAAATACTTCTGGGCTTCTTTTCTTGTGAAATATCGTCTCGTACTTCACATCCATTCCACATAAGAGCCTCGATCGGTTGTCCCAAGATGTTTACCATAAAGGTTTAGATTAAGAGCAGATTAGGGAAGTGGGACCGCTAGCGTCATTGATGTGTGTGTGCGTGTGTGTGTGTGTGTGTTTACAGTTTGTTGGTCTGAATTTCACCGGGGCAGCCTCTTCCCAAGGGAACAATGCTTATTCTCATTAGGTCATAGGATTCAGCACGTAAACCCACAGATGTGAGCACTTAGAATGTAAGAGATGCAGATATGTGCATGAGTAAATAGATGGTTCATCACTGTCTGAGTGTGTCAAAAAAGACTAAGAATAATAAAAATAAAAGATGTTCCTAAACCCATGGGGACTTGTGCAAAGAAATAAATATAATATACAGTTTATTGACAAAATTTTACAACACAATGAAAATCTGAGCAAAATTTAAGACAATGCAACAAACGTAATAATGGGCCCATTTTACAAAAAAACAAACAATAAAAAGAACACACAAACATTTTGCATGACGGGTTTGGTTAAAAAATAATCAAAAAGTATCTAATTACATACATACATTTGTTAAAAATATTTTGACTGAACAATATTGAATAAATGAGTGGTTAAGTAACACCAAAGCCATCCATCCATCCATCCAACCATCCATCCATCCATCCAACTATCCATCCATCCATCCATCCATCCAACTATCCATCCATCCATCCAACCATCCATCCATCCAACCATCCATCCATCCATCCAACTATCCATCCATCCATCCAACTATCCATCCAACCATCCATCCATCCAACCATCCATCCATCCATCCAACTATCCATCCATCCATCCATCCAACCATCCATCCATCCATCCATCCATCCATCCATCCATCCATCCATCCATCCATCCATCCATCCATCCATCCATCCATCCATCTTATGAGCCTGTCTTATGGAGGAAGAAATGGAAGTATTAGTATTATAAGAGAGTATTAGTGGAAGGGTTTGAGTACCCTTGTGATCCTGGTGGTTGGGCCTTGGCCCTTAGGACTTGACCAGACTCAGCCTGAAAAGGCCAAAGGAAGCAATCTAAATGTAGGCTTGCCACCATCATGGAGTATAGCAAAGGTCAGGTGCATAAGAAGCCAGGTAGCAGGTGAGCGTGCTGACCCCCAACATCAATGTCAAACATGACTTATCATTTACATGTGAACATCAGACCTACCCTAAAATAAAACCTCCATCCGAACCACAGTACCCAGGGAGAGCCCACACAGAACATAAATACTCCATGCAGCAAGACCAGTCAGGAATCAAACCCAGGACTTTCTTGCTGCAAGGCAACAGTGTTAACCATCTTCAAACTGCAACTTTCACATAAATCATATAAGGGTAAAATTATCTGTTCCAAACTCCCAGAAAAGGCTTTTTGCACACCCCGTTAGGATGTTTTTACACTCTTTTAAACTGTCACTAAATATCACCAACTACAGGCAGCATTTTGCCCAAAAAAAAAAAATGGAGTCATTCATGTCAACAGATGTTTGTGCAGAGGACTCACTTTAGCCTGTAAGCCTGTCAGGACCCCGGTGTTCTGTTTATGTTGGGCGTGCATCACAGACCCATTTCAAAAGGACTTAGAAAGCAAATTCAAGCTTTTGGGAGCCTTTGTGGCTGTTCGGTTTGATGGCTTTGAGTTAAATGTTTATCAGTCCTTGCTTTTTCTTCTTTTTAAAAAGCTAAAAGGGAAAAGGAAAAGCATGGGTTACAAACCTGAAGAAGGGTGAAGATTAGGTCAATAAAAACATCACCAACAGAATAAAGTATGTCTAATCATCTAATCACGTTTCTAAAAAAACATCTGATCTGAGAGATTAGAGGAAATTGTTTTTTAAGTTATATCCTTAGACTCATCTCTGCTGCAGCAGTGTGTGTGTGTGTGTGTGTGTGTGCCTGCATTAATGTATAAGATGGAGATGAATGGTGTGTGAGGTTGCAGCACACAGGGAATCCAGTGCTCTGGTCGAGCTGCTCCAGGGTCTCCCAGTGTAAACAGAGACGTGGGAACAAGCGAGGCTGTTTATACGAGCCCCATTCTTACTGGGACCAGTCCACCAGGCACCAGGGGCGAAGCCAACACACTCTGCACACACACTCATCCACGTTTATAGTCAACGTTAAACAGATATATTTGTAAATTCCTCGCTTCTGTAAGTGATGTGGATGTGGAGGATGTTTGACAAGTTATGCTGGATGCAAAAGAAAATCACTCAATAAAAAAGTCCGAGGAGTCAACAACAGGATAGAAGCTGTCGACAATGATGCTATACATACGTTTTTAAAGGTAAAATATTAGAGCTGAGCTGGATGACTAAGTCATTAGGACAAAACGTGTGACAACTCACCGTCTCTGTTAACCTGATCGTTAAGAAAGAAGAAAATCTCCTCTCATCTATTTCATCTTCAGAGGTGAGACTGAGCTCACACAGACAGATCATCACTCCAACACTCATCGGGCCAGATTTACTGCCCCACATTCACACGTGTGCAGAAATCTCACAGAGTTCCCTATGAAGCCTTGTTTAGGCTAGATCTGAAAATGATGAGTGTCAAGAGCATCACCGAGTCTGGGCTGCAGACAAGGCACCTGCTTTTATCTGAAGCGGGGTGGAATGGTGATGCAGCACAAAAGAAGTTAGTTTAACTTTGTTTGCCATATCTATGGAAGAGGATTAGGGCCACTGAAAAGAAAAAGAAAGAAAAGGAATTCTGAGATTAAAATTAGAATTCAGATTTTTTTTTTCTCAGAATTCTGACTTTTTTCAGAATTCTAAGAAAAAAAGCCAGAATTCTGAGATTAAGTCAGAATTTTGAGATTAGTCAGAATTAGCCTTTCGCCGGCCCCGCCCCCGGAACGGCTATTGTCCAATCACACATCATAGCAACCGTTACTATCCGACAACTCCAAACAAAATGATGAAGCTAAGCCTAATTTATAGCATTAGCCTCAATAGTAGTCGTGTCTCCTTCAGAACCTCCTCATCGAGCTCAACCAGCAACAGCCAAGCATGAGTGCTCCCCCCGCCCGCGCCTGGGCGGAGGTCCGCCTCCCAGACTATCCAAGACCCTTTTAGATAAGACACACCGTGCCGACAAATCAGCGTAATATTACCTCAACCGTGTGTCTTATAAACGCACATTAAGCCTTGGCGCAACAACGGGTGGTGTCAAGATCACACCGCACCGGGAGCTTTTAGAGCTGCCTGCAGCTCAGATCATCTGACAGCTCACAGGGACACCGCATCGCCGCCACCGCTCACAGATCCACGTGTCCCCGGACGCCGTCTTCTCCCCGAAACTCCCAACTCATTGTTCCCTGCTATGCTTCGCTCAGCGGAGCCGACACTAATATATCCCTCCACTGCATACTGTAACCCTTTCTATCTGGATGATATTGAGGAGGAATTGCTCCAAAAAATGTCGCTGACACGCATCTGTCTACTTCTTTCCATCGCGGAAATCTGCCGAGCTGCAGTATTTGATCCATTTATTGTTGGACTTGGCAACAGTAACTAAGGGGGGCTCGGCGAAAGGTCAATTCTGAGATTAAAGTCATGCAGAACTCTGAAAAAAATTCAAAGTCAGAATTCTAAGAAAAAAATCTGAATTTTAAGAAAAAATTCACAATTTTGGGAAAAAAAGTCAGAATTCTGCAATTAAAGTTATAATTGTTAGATTGTTTTTAGCACCCCCTAGTGTCCGTTGGTGAAAGCAAAAGTGAAACTTATCTTCTCGCTGTGCGTTCGTCTTTTTAACACCTTAATCTAACTGCTGAAATGTCTCCTCAGCCTTCATTAGTGTCTACAGGAGCGGTTCATCACTAAATCAAACAAATCAGCTGTGTTCATGATCTAAAATATGCAGGAAACATGCTGGAAGCAGACTGCAGCTCCAGGTGTGTCAGCTCCACTTTACTAAGTCCAACAAAGACCAGACCGCCACTTTGAAGTTGCAAGTGCGGTATTCTGGCCACAGAGGGCGATGGGGGTCTGAATGACATTTCATTAACCCTGTGAAGGGACATTTTAGCACATACTGGCTCAAGAAAACGATTTCAAAATATGAAAAAGTTGCATAAGTATGGCTTTAAATCAAATTTTATGAGTAACTTCCCTACAGTCAAACACAGTGGTGGATGCATCATTATGTGGGAATATGTTCTTAACAGAAGAAGACAAACTAAAGACAGCAGAGAAAAAGATGAACGTTCTGAACTTAAGTCACACCAAAGGAAACATGAAGCTTTTATGATAAAAGATGAGGTTTAATGAGATTCTTACATTGTTTTTAAATCTGATTTGTTAAAAATCTCAAAAAATGAGCTCTCGCTTTGTTCTCACAGAGTCAAAAGTGATTGATGCACATTTGTATAAAACTAGCTGTAAAGTTTATAAATACTAAACATTTCAAAACCCGTTTTATAGCTCTTCTGCAACAACAGCATAAATAATACGTTTTCTGCTTGAGAAGCGAGGCCTGAACATTTTGTCTGCACTGCACTCGGACATTGTTTGGACTGATGAGGAGTTGTTGTAAGCCTCGTAGAGTGGATTCTTCCTCCTGCTGTAGAAAACAGATCTGTCTAAAAACAAATTGCTGTAAGAACATGGAGGAGATAGGCCTGTACGACACAACAATCACACACATACCACTCATGCATGCATACGCATGCACGCACATGCACGCACGCTGCAGGAGCTAATAGGCCATGGGGGTCATTTCTCACAATCTGACTCAATGCATTTTTAAATGCATTTAAAAGAAAATGCAGAACTTTTGCACTTTTTCTGATATTTTGACGTGAGCGTGCACGAGGATCCATATTTGCTTTGTTCTGGTGAGGGTCTAAATTTGGGTGGAGTGGGGGTGGGAGCTGTTGACACAGAAGGATGTTTTGGGGTGGCAATAGGGGGAGCGAGTCGGGGGTAAGGGTGCAGACTGATGTCCGGAGAAGGAGGGATATGTGATAAGGCGGTGTTATGTTTTAGCAGCAGAGGCTTTGGGAGTATTGTTTGTACAGTGAGCAGTTTTGTTGCATGTTTGCAGAAATGTACACGCTTCCTAACTGATTGGCTCTTTGTACACACTAGTATGAGAAAACAAGGCAATGAAAATCTTCCACTTGTATGCGACTGACACACACACACACACCCACATATGCAAGCACACACACACACACACACATATGCACGCACACACACACGCAGATATCTAAATTAATGGTCTCCTTGGGGAGTCATCCAAAGGCCACAGGCATTTGGGAGAAAAGATTCTTGGAAAAAGGCTTCATCATCCGAACATGTGCTCATTAGTAACCCCATCTTAGCCATTCAGAGACAGTGGTGCACCATAAAGCACATGGGTAAACTCGTACACTGATCATACTTTAAAGTCTTTCACCTCAGATTTTCTTAAACTGGTGATAAAAGTGGGAAACGGTTGATGCAAGAGCAAAAAGAGTCCCAAAAACAGACTCCCTCTGTCCCCTTCGGTTTGAATCTTTGCAGGAAGTCTTTAAAGAGTTAGCCAATAAAGCTGTGTCAGATATATTGTATTCCCAGTCATCCATTAAGATTTAAAATATTGGCCTCCCATTCACATCAGACACAAGGATCAGCCTTTTACAAGCCCGCCATGTCCTCCTTTGGAGTTCAGAGAGTTTACTCAAACAATCAGATGTCTTCTTGTTGGGTTTAACTTGATTGTTTCCGTTTTTATTTGTTGGGACTCTTTATAACGGAGCCGTCTGGCAACAGAAAGGTCTTAAACATGAAAGGCTCAAGCATCAGGGAGTTCAAACTAGTCCTGAACTCATTCATAAGGATATTAAACGGTGTCGTCAGAGATGTGTACAAGGTCTGCAAAGGTTAAGAAAGCAGCGTCGCAGTATTAAGACCCGTTGCCACTATCGGAACTTCCAGGTAACTTTTTCGGATATTCGCGGAATGTCTCCATTTCACCAAGCTGGCACAAAAGGTACATTTTCCAGTTTATGTCAAGGACTACCCGAGTACCTGATCTGGGGTATGTACTCAGAAATGGCCCAGTAGTCGCTGGGCAGGACCTGTGGTTTTATTCACGCTGATTGGTAAACGAGAGGTAAACAATCCATTTTTAGCAACACTTTTGCAGGTTATCTACTAGGTTTTGCAGTTTTTTGTGTATTTTTTGACAAATGCACTAAATGTTGTGTAAATGTTAATTGCGATGTGAGAAATGCACAGAAGCCACAGAGAAATACTACAAACATTGCATTAAAATAAGTCAACTTTTAAAAAATGGCACGCAACAGATTCCCTGAGCTGGAATACCACCAACTACGATGAGACGTCTCGCTTTGACATCAAAGGTAAACTGATAAATTGTTGCTTCCATAAAAAAAAACACCTCCACCCAAAAAATATCATTTTTTTCTCTCCACTAAATCAGAATAAAATATGTCTGATGTTCATGACCAGAAATTGCTGGTGTGCCGTGTTGTCTTTCATGTAGAGCAGCTTGAGCAACATTTTTCTTGCAGGAGCTCCAGAGCAGTCCCGGGCTCAGAGCCAGCCTTCGTTATCAGTTCTCCAGGTTCTCTGAGTGACTGATGCCTCGGCAGAGGGCTGCAGATGAAACCAGCCTCTCCTCCATTGACTTACCAAAAATGCAGCATCCTGTTGCAAAAGCTGAAGGAAGGATGAGTAAAAAAAATTGTAGAGCCAAGACAAGATTTATGCAAAATGGAGAAAAATTTGTGGGAAGTTTTGTTTTATTTGATGTTTGGAAAAAAGCAGAAGAAGCATTAAAGTGGAAATTAGTTAAAGGATTATGAATTTTTTGGTTATAATAGCTCTACGGTTGATATCAAACATGTTTATGAAGTTCTTTAAATCAAATAAAGCGATTTCTGCCATTTTATTCTTGACAATTTCACAACCTTCCAGAATGAGTCATTTTAGGGCTCTGTCACTTTAAAGACCAAGTTCACTGAGAAACTGTTCTTCGTTTATTTTGAAATGACTTTCACATGGAGGCTAAACGTGAATATAGTCTTCTACCCCTATTTTCTGCATTACCTGCTGAAAAGCCGCAGAACTATGTTAAACTGCAAATTAACATTCATGGACTCACCCGTCCTGGCTCGCGACGGGGAAGGCTGTTGTTGATTTAGCGTCCAGGAGAGAGCATAGAACGTCTCAGCTACTAGAAGCTAACCATTAGCATTAGCAACTCCACAACATGGCAGAACTCCTTCAGGTTTCTATTTGTGGAGATAAAACATCAACATTGTGCAACAGAGTCAGTGGTAGTGTTGTGTTGCTGTTAGCCAATCAGAGGCGAGATGTTCGAATATCAGGAAATAAGACTTCAGAACTTGCCATTTGCTGCTCCCCTCTGCTCTGACTCACTTCTTGTTCCTGAAACAGGAGTGCCAGAGCTTTTATCCCTCAGAGATCAACTCAAAAAGGGATTCGTTTATACTAGAGACCACTGCAAATGTGTTGAAATAACATGTGAACTTGGTCTTTAAGAAAACAAGCTGAAGATGGCCACGCCCACCCATCCTCCCTCAGGCTGCTATAAGCTGAGAAGCTCAGATATCTGGAAGGGGCTCGGATTAGAGATGCTGCTCCTCCAGCAGCAGCTCTCTGATGCACGTGAGAGGTGGTATTATTCTTTTTTGTGATGTCACAAACAGGAACTTTTGAAACAGCTTGTATTAGACTCCTGCTTGAGAGAAAAGAGATGGATGCATTTTCAGGTTTGGAGTGTTTATAGAGGCAGTAGAGATGCAAAAGTTGAGTTTTGCATAATATATCCCCTTTAACAGTCTTTGAGTTCAGCACACACACACACACACACACACACACACACACACACACACACACACACACACACACACACACACACACACACACACGCAGGAAGTGCTTATGATGATTTACAGTGTTTCTTTGTTCTCTATTTGTCTTGCTTTTCCTCTCATGCTCAGTTTTTCAACATAGTTGGACAAGTATTTAATGTCTTACGTAAACAGAAAACTAGTTTGGAGAGATAAGAAGCCCTTGATGCTTTTGTGGTGATGAAGCAGTTCACACTGCTTCAAAAGATAGATCTGCTCTAGAGGTGATCTGCATGGAGGAATGGGCCAAAACAACAGTGTGTGAAAACCTTGTGAATACTCATAGAAAAACCTCTGTCATAGCCAACAAAGGGTATATAACAAAGTATATTGAGAGGGAATTTCATTATTGGCCAAATACTTATTTTCCACCATAATTTGCTAATAAATTATTTAAAAATCAGACAATGTGATTTTCTGCATTTGGTTCTCATTTTGTCTCATAGATGAGGTTTGAATCAAGGGTCTGGATGCTTGTGAGTCCACATTTCGAGGCCGTTGACGTCCCAGCGAAGTGATGAGTGCTGTCCGAATTCGAAGGATACTCATCCACGCATCCTCATTTCACCCAAATTTCGAGGATGGTTCAGGTGGATCCTTGCTGGCAGAGGCTATCCCATAATGCTTTGCGCAACGGTCGTGGAACTACAAATTCAGAATGGAAGAAGGAACAGCAGAGCAGTACACTTTCAAATGTATGTTTATGAAAAAATAATGGTTAAAGTAAAATTAAAAGCCTGTTTATAGGCATTGTTACTTATTTCCAATAAATTCTGTTTAATAAATCACCGCAAATGAGCTTGAATGGCTTTTGTAATTAAATGAAGGCCAAACAAATCACCCTCAACTACTTTATCAAGACATTTTAGGTAAAAATACACAAAAGAGCTTCAATTAGTCCGGTTTTTGAAAATCTGAAGCAGAAATCATCAAAAAATTCAATTCAATTCAATTCAGTTTATTTCTATAGCGCCAAATCACGACGAGTCGTCTCAAGGCACTTCACAAAGTAAACATTCCAATACAGTTCAGTTCATTAAGCCAATCAGTAAAAAAGTTTCCTATATAAGCAACCCAGCAGATTGCATCAAGACACTGACTGTGTGTTGATGCAATCCTCATACTAAGCAAGCATGTAGCGACAGTGGGAAGGAAAACTTCCTTTTAACAGGAAGAAACCTCCAGAGGATCCTGGCTCAGTATGAGCAGCCATCTGCTACGACTCACTGGGGATTGAGAAGACAGAGCAGGCACACACACACCACACACACACACACACACACACACACACACACACACACACACACACACACACACACACACCACATATATATCAAGTAGTGTTTCTATGGCTACACTGTGATTTCTTAGTAGAAGTTCTATTTAGTAAGAGAAACTTTATTGTCTTTATCTGAGTGAATCTATAATTAATTCAATAGGTGAACTAATAGTAGCACATTCTATGTTAAAGAAAGTAAGATGTAATATCAGGAGAGGGAGAATGTTAGGTGGTTGGCAGCAGTGTGCCAGCCGATGGCCCCCTCCATGAGACCACCACAGCTCAGCAGAACGCCAGTGTAGCTTCTTCTGGGGAGAAAAACACTTAGAGAGAAAATAAAGTTAACAGCTGAAATAACAGGAAATAATGCAATTAGAGAGTGGTGGTAGAAGAGAGTAGCAGAGTGTGGAAAGTGGTCAGTATGTCCTCCAGCAGTCTAAGCCTATAGCAGCATAACTACAGAGATAACTCAGGATAACCTAGCCTTTTAGATGGAGGCATGTGGGAGGCAGGGCCAGGGAGAAAAGTCTTTAACGACTGTAGTCCCCTCTGTACACTCCACCTCCCTCTGCTCCCCACTCGTCTAAACCTGGACTAACATCAGAATTTAACAATAAGCCCTATCAAATAGAAAAGTTTTGAGCCTAGTCTTAAAAGTAGACAAGGTGTCTGCCTCACGCACTAATGCTGGGAGCTGGTTCCACAGTAGAGGAGCCTGATAGCTAAAAGATCTGCCTCCCATCCTACTTTTAGATATTCTAGGAACCACCAGTAAACCTGCAGTCTGAGAGCGAAGTGCTCTGTTAGGAACATATGGAACAATCAGATCACTGATGTATGATGGAGCTTGATTATTAAGAGCTTTATATGTGAGAAGGAGGATCTTAAAATCTATTCTGAATTTAACAGGCAGCCAATGTAGGGAAGCTAAAACAGGAGAGATGTGGTCTCTCTTTTTAATTCTCATCAGAACTCTAGCTGCAGCATTTTGGACCAGCTGAAGACTTTTGACTACATTCTGTGGACCTCCTGATAGTAATGAATTGCAGTAATCATTGCATCAAGACACTGACTAGTGTCATTGTGTTGGTACAATCCTCATACTAAGCAAGCATTTAGCGACAGTGGGAAGGAAAACTCCCTTTTAACAGGAAGAAACCTCCAGAGGATCCTGGCTCAGTATGAGCAGCCATCCGCTACGGCTCACTGGGGGTTGAGAAGACAGAGCAGGCACAGGCACACCCCGCACCCACACACACACACACACACACACACACACACACACACACACACACCACATATATCAAGTAGTGTTTCTATGGCTACACTGTGATTTCTTAGTAGAAGTTCTATTTAGTAAGAGTAAGAGAAACTTTATTGTCTTTATCTGAGTGAATCTATAATTAATTCAATAGGTGAACTAATAGTAGCACATTCTATGTTAAAGAAAGTAAGATGTAATATCAGGAAAGGGAGAATGTTAGGTGGTTGGCAGCAGTGTGCCAGCCGATGGCCCCCTCCATGAGGCCACCACAGCTCAGCAGAACGCCAGTGTAGCTTCTTCTGGGGAGAAAAACACTTAGAGAGAAAATAAAGTTAACAGCTGGAATAACAGGAAATAATGCAGTTAGAGAGTGGTGGTAGAAGAGAGTAGCAGAGTGTGGAAAGTGGTCAGTATGTCCTCCAGCAGTCTAAGCCTATAGCAGCATAACTACAGAGATAACTCAGGATAACCTAGCCTTTTAGATGGAGGCATGTGGGAGGCAGGGCCAGGGAGAAGTCTTTAACGACAGTAGTCCCCTCTGTACACTCCACCTCCCTCTGCTCCCCACTCGTCTAAACCTGGGCTAACATCAGAATTTAACCATAAGCCCTATCAAATAGAAAAGTTTTGAGCCTAGTCTTAAAAGTAGACAAGGTGTCTGCCTCACGCACTAATGCTGGGAGCTGGTTCCACAGTAGAGGAGCCTGATAGCTAAAAGATCTGCCTCCCATCCTACTTTTAGATATTCTAGGAACCACCAGTAAACCTGCAGTCTGAGAGCGAAGTGCTCTGTTAGGAACATATGGAACAATCAGATCACTGATGTATGATGGAGCTTGATTATTAAGAGCTTTATATGTGAGAAGGAGGATCTTAAAATCTATTCTGAATTTAACAGGCAGCCAATGTAGGGAAGCTAAAACAGGAGAGATGTGGTCTCTCTTTTTAATTCTCATCAGAACTCTAGCTGCAGCATTTTGGACCAGCTGAAGACTTTCGACTACATTCTGTGGACCTCCTGATAGTAATGAATTACTGCAGTAATCAATATTCCGAAGGTGGAAAAAGGAAATCCTACAAACCTGTTTAACGTGGGATTTGAATGACATGTCCTGGTCAAAGATAACACCGAGGTTCTTTACTTTGTTCTCGGAGGCTAATTTAATACCGTTTAGATCAGGTGACTGACTAAGCAGTTTCCTTTTCTGAGGTTCTGGTCCAAAGATGATAACTTCAGTCTTGTCTGGATTCAACAGCAGAAAGTTTAGAGTCATCCAGATTTTTATGTCTTCAAGACAAGCCTGTAATCTACCTAACTGATTAGGTTCATCAGGGTTTATGGATAAATGTAACTGAGTATCATCAGCATAACAGTGGAGGTTTATCCCATGTTGTCTAATGATTAAAATAACTTGAAAGTTATAAAAAATATGGAAATATAAGCAAATAATCACTGAAAAAGACTGTTAAAGTTTGTGTCATGTCAATTTTGGATGAAATAAAACGTGAAAAAGCGTCCACTTTGTATTTCATAAATTGTTGCAAATGAATCCTCGTAATACAGCTTGAAGATCTAGGGGTGAGGATTTATGACGCTAGGCTGTCCGATTTCAGAGCCGTTTATTTCCAGATTTAGCGGTAGAGGAAGGACCCGACCTCGGTGGACCATTGAGTACACGTCCTCACAAGCATCCAGACCCTGGATTCAGACACACAGATAGATAGATAGATAGATAGATAGATAGATAGATAGATAGATAGATAGATAGATAGATAGATAGATAGATAGATAGATAGATAGATAGATAGATAGATGATAGAGTGTAATAAAACATGATGGAGAGATAGAGAAAGGGGGGATGGGAGAGAAGAGGAGTGTTAATCCAAACAGACCTGTGCCAGGTTATTTTTACGACGGTCCCATCAGCCATTATCCACCCGCTCTGTTATGGTTAGGAATAAATACACACTTGGGTGAAGAGCAGAGGATTTGTGTGCGTGTGTGTGTGTGTGTGTGTGCGCGTGTGTGTGTGTGTGTGTGTGCACTAAAATCTGTGTGACTGATAATTTCGTGTAGCATTTTAGCATAGTTTCATGAGCTCATGGCTTCTCTCGTTTTCTCTGGCTTTCCTCTGCTGCAGCAGGGATTCAAGGGAAAAAAGTAAAGATAACCACAACAGTTTATTCCATTTCATCAGACGCTCCTCTTGGACGTTTTAAGCCCTAATGGACACAGAGCAGAGCCGTGCCTTTTTATCTTCTTGCTCAATAAAAAATCTCAGCAGCGGCTGACTCATAGGACTTTCTGTCTGTGGGGTGAATAAATATCCATGCGTTGACTAAGTTGCAGGGAAGGGAAAAAAAAGAGACACGTTTGGGAAATTTGTGAAAAAAGGGGGAATGTTCTGTCAGAAATTTATACAGCGAGAGAAAAAGAAAACTCAACCACATGATGTCATCAGATCTGGCATCGGACTCTCATCTGTACTCCCTCCAAACACCTGTGTTTAAGGCGTGGAGCGAAGATGAACGAGGGCTCTAAACGTAGACATGCAGAGATATTCCTCTAACTGTGTGTGTTCACTTTCATGCCCTTAAGCCATGGAACAACTCACTACTTTTATCATTTATTTGGGCCCACTTTTCCACTATAGTGAAGGTGAACTCTAGGTGGACAGAGACGTTGCGTTTACACACACCTGTCGCCTCGGGAAAAGCAAGCAGCAGTGTGTTAAATGAGTTCTGGGTCCATCTGGCCATGTGTGTGTGAGTGTGAGACGAGCAGAGGTGACGGTGAGTTTGAAGCAGCAGAGAAATGATCCGCAAGGTTTATTATCTTTAATTAGCATCCAGGGGGAGAGACGCAGATAAGCACCAGCATTTGGCTGATGGATCAGTTCTGTGTTTATTCCCAAAGCAAGAAAAAAGAGTGAGGTTTCTTTTGTCCTGAGCAGAGAGGACACTGGTTTGGGCTTCATTTAATGAAACTTGACTGTTTGAAAGAATCTGGAAATGACTGAAATGGGAAATGTAATAGAAGAAGTTAAATTTCAGAACAAGACGATATGAGGAAATGAGTAAGTTACTCTCTGGACTTTTGGTGACTGAATAGACATGGACACTTTGTCAATGCTTCCTGTTTTTTCCAGTGAGGAAGCATGACAAGCTGCAACAAACGGCCAAAAATGAAAGGTTACAATCCAAGACATAACTCCTTATCAACAGCAGAAAACAAGAGAAGGGAGTGGAATTAAAATGGCTGCTTTCTATGGGAACAAGTCAAAAGGAAACTTCTTGAAATATTTTGTTGATTAATAGTAAAACTGTTTGACCTCGATGAGACATCTGAATCAAAACTCATCCAAAGTGTTTTTTTCTTGGCTTTTATCACCAAGATGGTCTGATTACCATTAGAGTCATACAGAAAACACATGATCTCTGCTGCTATGGGGGATCACTGCAGCGACTGGAAGCTAGAGATGTAAATCAGAGCTTCGGAAATTAAAAATGTAGAAACAGTTTTCTATTAAACCAGAATTTTTTGTTGCAGACATTTTCCAATGTCCTCCTGCTGGTAGTGGATTAGATGATATTTAAGGTTTACTTTCATTATTCAGCCATTTTTTCATGCTGCTACCTCCTCTGAGTCAGGATGGGTGACATCCATCCATCCATCCATCCATCCATCCAACCATCCATCCATCCAACCAATCAACTATTCCTCCATCCATCCATCCATCCATCCATCCATCCATCCATCCATCCATCCATCCATCCATCAATCCATCCATCCATTCATTCATCCATCCATCCATCCATCCATCCATCCATCCATCCATCCATCCAACCAATCAACTATTCCTCCATCCATCCATCCATCCATCCATCCATCCATCCATCCATCCACTATCTGAACCACCCAAAGGAAACATGCACAATCTACTCAGAAGGGCTGTGCAGGCAGAAGTTGTACTAGCAACCTTCTTACTGCAAGGCAACAGTGTTAGCAACTCTGCCACCTTATAGCTCCTTGCCTTTTAATGTGTTATTTTGAATCTTCTTGCATGTTTCCTGTGTGGAAAGGGTATTTCAACATTTTTATTTAAGTTTCAGCTTTTTTTAAAATCATAGGAACTTCAAAATTGATCGTTTTTGAAGAACTTGTATGAAAGTTGTTTCTTTGTCCAATTTGTCAAAATGCTTCCAAAGAGTTTGCCAGAAGACTAATTTCTCTGATTATCTACTCTAGCTTTTCAGGTTTACAATATTAGAAAATATTTAGTTTGAAGCTTCAGCAGTCACTGAAACATGTCAGTTATGCAGATTTGGCTAAACATCTGTAGTTTTCTGTTGCTAACGTAGGAAATTTGATATTTTAAACTTTCCTTGAATCACCAAAAGCTTTGTGACAAAAATATTCACCAAATTTATTTTATTTATACTGAGTTTTTTTGCACAACTTCCTGCAGAAGAGTCTCTTGAAACATAATTCAAAACACATTACCCAAAAGATTACACCAGAGATGTGATTAAACATCTGTTTGTGATGTAAAGCTCTGTTGTGTCTGCCCCGCTGCTCCTAAACAAGCCTGTCTGTGGGCCGAGCACACACAAACAAATACACCAACACACTAATGAGCCAGCACCAGCACTTGTCTGCTTCCTTCCTGGACACTTGGGGTCCAGAGGATCTTAGGGGGTCTCCTGAGAGTTGATGCTCAAGTGTGTGTGTGTGTGTGTGTGTGTGTGTGTGATTATCACAGCTCACATCTCACCTCTTAGTCATCTCCTGTTAGCCTCCGGTAGCATTATGTTTTTGTCCCAGGAGACAACAGAAAGATAAACTCGTGCTAGAACCGATTAGGCTGCAGTGAGACGTGAGAAGGTGTTAGACAGGTTAAACTTAAACAAACACACACTCAAGTGTTAAAGTGGAAAATGCTTTTATATATATATTTTTTTTAATAGCTTTTGGTTCATTTTACAACCGGTTATGCCGATCCGGAGGATTCCTGCTCCTGGATCTGGTGGGGGTGGCTGTTCTCCGTGGGTCCTGCAGGGAGATCGTAGACTGGACGGAAGCAAAAAGGAAGGGAGGACTGGGATGTGTGTAATGTCTGCCCTGCATTCAGCACATCAGCGGGTTTATCCAGAGATATCGGCAGGTTGTGTGGGTGTATCTGAGTCAAGCCTGGAGTTTGTTCATGCAGACCCGAGCAGGCCGACACCCCCTCATCCTCACAGAGTCTTGCATGATTCGGCGTCTTTAGGGACGAGTCCTATCTCTCTTCCTGCAGCCTGACAGTCTCCCTCTGCTCCATCAGCTGTTGAATGCCATACAAAGTTACAGATAATCAGTATCTGTTTGTGACAGGGTAAGCGAAGTTGGCTGCTGAAACAGATGAGATAAAAAGGAGGTGAGATCATTTCATTTGCTCAGAAGCAAAAAATGGAGTTCATTCTTTTAATAAGATGCAGCTTTGCAACGGTCTGCAAAGAGCAAAAACAGGGAAATTAAGTATGAACTTGAAGTTTTCTGCTTCCTGTTGCTTCTCTTTGAGTTAAAAGCCTGAAGTGAGAATAAAATCCATTGAGCCCCAGCCTGAACCTGATAATTAGGTGTTTGTTCTGATTATTCTGGCATCTCCACTCATTCATGAACAACTCACTCACAGATAAACTTTAAAATATTGCAGAAACTAGTGCAAAATTCATCGTTTTTAATATCTAAGGTGATTGAGAAGTTTGAAAGGTTTCGTTTTATAACAAAAAAATTCATGAAATCATGAAGTCAGTCTGCCCTGTTAGCTTTACCTTTGTAGCTTGAGTCCTCTCAGCGTTGACATTGGTAGTGAGGTGTAATTACACCTGGACAGGTAGCCAGTTAAGGGGTCACAAACACGCTTGCACACCCAGTTTCACATCCCTGTGCAGGGGTGATTGATAATGCATGTTACTTTGTGCATTATTAAGCATTAATAAACTATTAAATAAAGTAATAACATCTACTTAATGTTAATATTATATAATGCATTACTAAGCAGAGCCCCCAGCCCTTTGTCCTACCCTTGAGGACATTTAATAGTTAACTGTAACGTTAATAAAGGGACTCTTTGTTACCAAAATAACAAATAAAAGAAGGTTTCTCAGTGAACTTGGGCTTTAAATGATCACTGTCCATGATTCTCTTGACTCACAAGTCCTGCTCCATCAACACAAATAAAAAATATATTACAATAAAAAGCAGAATCAGTGTTCATCTGCATAAATAGAAGTAGAAGTTGTTTTTTTTTTCTGACAGACTGGGACAGAACGCCAGTGAAACAACAGAAAACGAGCACTAAAGCAAGAAACCTGGAGGACAACTGGCTTCTGGGGCAGATTTGGAGACATTGTGAGCTCCGTTCTGTTAGAACCACGTCACACGCTAACAGAACATGTGTGTGGGACAGAATATCACACCGTATACATCTCCCTGTCTGTGTTTAGAAACTGTAACCTTGATCACAGTGACAGAGACCAGAGCTCTTAAAACCAGCACGGTCCTAAACCTCTCTATACCACACACACACACACACACACACACACACACACACACACACACACACACACACACACTTGAAGGACAAGACTTCCAGGTCAGTAACCTACTCTGGGACAGAGCATCAGTCTTGTTTTGCAGCATCACTTGTGTCTTCCTACCCGGATGTTCCTGTCACCAAACATCAAAGGATTTTTACATTTTCACTCCCATTTCATAATTCTCTCTCACTGCAGCGTTTGTCCGCCCCATCCTTCTGGCCTGCGTGGCTTTCTCCACTCCCCGCTGTGCCTTTGCACTCCCTGCAACCTCTCTTCAGTTATTCTGCTTTCATTTTCCATCGATTTTTTCAGGGTTTTTGAACAGAGGTGAAAAGCAGCTTGTGCATATGTGTGTGTGTGTGTGTGTGTGTGAGTGTGTGAGTGTGTGTGCTGGGGGAGTATAGCTGTGATAAGGGACAGGGAACTGGAGTGCTTGGACACAGATTGATGATGTTTTTTCTCACCCTAAGCCTGACTCCAAAGCTCCAGTCCTCTTCTGGTTTTTACAGCTACCAAGTAATCAGTTCCTCCATTTTTTTCACTTCTTATGTTTTTCCATGTTTGTGTGGAATGTTTGTCTTGTGAATAAACTCTGTTTTGCTTCTTCTCAGAATCTATTTCTCTTGTTTTAATCAGTCTAACAATAGAACGTATTGTTTGCTTTCCTTGTCTTGTTTCCTTTATTATAATCCAGGATGTTTTGAGACAACTTAATAAAAAAAGATGAATTTTTATAAAAGTAAAGCCTGATCTTTGTTGTTTATTTAATGTTGTTCCTGGTGATAAATGTTGATCTCACTGGAAACTGAATAACTGAAGATGTGAGCTGTCAGGCTGAATAAACTATGAATTTTAGGCAAAAAGGGACCTTTATGTGTCTGATGGGCTTCACAGTGCTGGCTGGAATATTTGAACCTAAAAAGTGAAGCACCAACTGGAAAAAAAATCACTAACCCATCAGTAAATGGTTTGCAGCAGAATGATCCTTTAATTTCTTCTTCTTTGGTTTCTGTGGTTTTCTAAAGTCATTTTTTTTGTTAGATTCTGTCACAGACATCATATACATAGATGCCTCCTGGACTGGCGTTGCCTATTGGAGCTGCCGTAGTCGCCATCTTGGATGGGTCTCCATTAACTCACAGTGCATTTATTTCTACTGAGGAAGATGCTTACCTAACTAAAAAACACATTTTATTATGCTTTTTCACAAAATCAGACATGTGGTATGGCATGATAGTTAAAATATAATTATAATTAAATAAAATGACTAAAGAAATTTAAATATAAAATCCCAACAGGTAGGCTAGAAAAGTCCCACGTGATTTTATTTTCAATAGTTGCAACCATAGGCTGTAGAAAAAAAAAGGGTATAGTTGCTCACCCTGCATTGACTCCAGTTAGGTTTGGAGAATGAGGAAACCCATCCAATATGGCGGCAACGCTGTTACACTCTCCAGTGCCCAATGGGGCGTCTAGGTATTCATGTCATGGATTCTGTTGTGGGGTTAGGTTAGGGTGCAAAAGTTAATTTGTGCAAATTCCTGTCAGGATTTGGTTTTCTGCAGCTTCTTTAAACATTAAACACTCATGATTCAACTTTCTATAGTTGATCCTGTGCAGAGCTCTGGCGAGCTGGTGTCTATCTTCAACAGTCGTTTGGAAAGGCAAGGTACGCCATAGACAGTTCACCATCCTACAGAGCTACATAAACCAAACAATAATTCAAAACACTCTGAACCAATTAGAATGCTAAAATTAGTCTAACTTGCATTTTTTGGGACTGTGGGATGAAACTGCACACTAACCCTAACCAACATATTCACATGGAGAACATGCAAACTCCATGTAGAAATGCCCCACACAGACCTGCAACCTTCCTGTTACAAAAAAACAACAACAGTCTAACCACTTGATGCAAAAGGTGGAAGAGATACTGTCTGACTAAAAAGTTCATCTCTACATTACTCTCGTAGTTAGAGGTGTTTTACGGTATGTGTGGATAATCTGATGTGAAAGAACTGAATTTAAGCTAAAACTATGCAAAACCTT
The DNA here is from genome assembly GCA_006937985.1 of Aphyosemion australe. Classification (NCBI taxonomy): domain Eukaryota; kingdom Metazoa; phylum Chordata; class Actinopteri; order Cyprinodontiformes; family Nothobranchiidae; genus Aphyosemion; species Aphyosemion australe. The sequence continues at coordinate 281,145 of SSNS01000200.1, read as the reverse complement.
GTCAAGAATATTGAATAAATGCTTGAATTGATTGCCATAACTTACCATAAATTAAAAGTTAATAATAACTGTTTTTCTAAGAAATAAAATAGGGTTTTTTGCTACTTCTGCTGGTTTTTAGCCACCAACAGCAGTCACAAGATTTATTTTGGCCTCACATTATCATTTATCTGTTATCAAACACCTCATCCTTGCATTTATGATCTCTTCTCGAGATCATGAGTGGAAGGTGTCCTTCTCTGTGGCCCTGTGAGCAACATCTGGAACTGCTCTCTTTATGGTGACATTACACAACCAGCCTAACCTTTGACCCCTAACCGGCTAATTAGCAGCATGTCCCTCCATGACTGCCAGGGTCCCCTCGTTTTTCTCACCCCCCTTCTCCCCACCTGTTGCCTCGCGTCACTCTAAGTGTGGCTAAAACTCCGAGCGGGTTTCCCAAACACTTCATCATTCACATGAAAGTATGGTTGGGAAAAACGCCTCCTCAAACACGGCTAGCAACACAAAAACACTCTCAGTAAGGACTTTTACTGCACCTTTCTATCGAGACCACATGAGAATAGGTGATCCAGGTTATTATTGTATTGCATCATGTTTTATTGCCATACAGGGGAGAGGAAAAGGAGTCACTTGTTGTTTTTTCACAAGCTATTTTAGTTTGGCTCCCTCTCCCTCAGCCTCCTTGTTTCTTTCTATCTCAGAGGTGATCATCAATCTAACAGACTCTATTATTACTTTTCCACTAAGTGCTTTGATTTTCAGCCCACCCAGAAGATTAATCCCCATCCTTGTCCTCTTCTCTCTCTTTTTTATTCATTTCCCCATCCATCCCCTCCTCTCTACACTGTCGTTCCTCCTGCAAACTTTATTACAAATCGCTTTGGTCTCAAAGTTCCTTCATCCCTTTTAAGACTTTTTTTCCCTGTTGAAGAAATAAAAAATAGACCAAAAAAAGTTCATTGTTTGACTGATAGGTCAGATAGTGTCTGTTTGGATGGCTGTGATGCCGGAAGCAAGGGAGGTAAAGGTCAGCCCTCTGGAGACCCTTCTTATCCTGCACAGGCAAAGACAATGAGCTCACATTCATGCAAACTCATCCCAGAAAAATACTGCAGCATCTTAATGTCAAACTCCAAAAGCACAGAAGTAAGCAAACAAGAGCCAAACTTAAGTGTTGTGTACCCCCAAAAGATTTCCGTTCTGCAAGGAGCTCCAGTTGTTTGGACTTGGCCCTGAGTGGGCTGGTGCACCGAGCATCGGTGTGGAATGATGTGGAAGGCCAAACAGGGGATTTTGGGTGCTGGGTATCCATTACATCAGAGGGGACCAAGGCGCCAGTTTGCCATTTGAGAAGTGACACCCCCTGTCCTTGCACTTTGCCCAGTTAACTGGTGGTATGTGCTGAAAGTTATGTGGTCACACAGCAGAATGGACTAAGTACTCATCTGCATGTTAAATGCAAGAAAACTAAGCAGGGCTGCACACCTATTTAGTGGCAAATTTGTAAAATTATGATGGTAAATTATTGAGTTTAAGTCAATCTTGTGAAAGTTTGTGCTGTGCATGACTCTCCACTACTCTGGCACCAAATTTAACTCAATATCTATAAAACTGACCAACTCATAACCATTTTTGTATTTTATAAGTAAGGTTGGGCATCGTTTGAATTTTTCGTCCTTTATAAGTAGTTCTGATAGATAGGAAGGCCCGAGACCATTAAGACATTTAAAAACCATTAAAAGAACCTTTAGAATGCCTCTGCATATTTTTCATGATTGCGCGCTAACGCAAACACTTCATGCGGATTCTTCTTCCAAGTGGCGGACTGGGTATCGAAATCGGAATAAAAAATTTTGAATGATTCCGGGAAAAATTGAAAATGAGTCCTGGTTCCAATCGATGCTCAAAGCCCAACCCTATTTATGAGGTCAGTTGGCTGTAGTAGCCATCTTGAATTTAAAGTTTTTATAGTGTTAATCAGTTGTAGTGCAGTAAAAAGCTTAAATGATGATGATTGGGGCAGCAGTAGCTCAGGAGGTAGTCCAGTATTCGGAGGGTTGTAGGATCAATCCCAGTTCTCAGCAGAGAATGCTGCTGATGTGTCCTTGGGCAAGACACTTAACCCTCCTTGCCTGCTAGTGGTGGTCAGAGCCAGGGACTGGTGGCGCCTGTGCTCAGCAGCCTCGCCTCCATCAGTGCGCCCCAGGGCAGCTGTGGCTATGTTGTAGCTCATCACCACCAGGGTGTGAATGTGAATGACTGATTGTGTTGTAAAGTGCTTTGGGGGGTTCTAGGACTCTAGAAGCGCCATATCAAACACAGGTCAGGACCATAAGGGAAAACTAAATGCTGACATTTTGCAAATATTATAAATGTTCAGTTCTATGCTTTTGTTAGTCCATCTCTAAAATGTTGTTTATTTTGTGGAATTAATGAAGCATTCAGCTCATTTTTTTATAGTTGACCAACTTTGTTTCAACTGTAGTTAAAGTGTGGTTAAAATAAACCATGCACTGGTGACTCATTCCAGATCCCTCAGGATCCTCCAGAGAACCAACAAGTCAGATCCAGGCTGTCTCCTCCCAGCATGAGGTAACGCCCTCCCTGCTCATAGAGATAAAAACTCTGATCCCTTCTCCTCCTTTCACGTCCACTTAGTTGTACATGAACATCAGGAGCGTGTTGGCGCGCCTGGTTTATTTCCCCCAAAGCCCACGCCGTTTTGCGCCCATGATCTGAAGCCGCTCCAGCCTCAACACCATGTCCACCGGCTCCCTCAGCGACGTCGACGACGAGCTCCTGGACGGCATCCTCAAATTTGGCTCCTCGGGGAAAGACTCCAATGAGAGCACGGAGGAGAGCTCCTCCACCTGCGAGGGCACGTGCGCAAACGAGGACGGAAGAGGCGCGCGCTCCGGAAAGAAGCGGAAAACGGCGAGCCGGAAAAGCGCGCCCAAAGGTGCGGCGCAGCAGGAGGGCAAGCAGGTGCAGAGGAACGCGGCCAACGCGCGGGAGCGAGCCCGGATGCGCGTGCTGTCCAAAGCCTTCTCGCGGCTGAAGACGTCGCTGCCGTGGGTACCACCGGACACCAAGCTGTCCAAACTGGACACCCTGCGCCTGGCCTCCAGCTACATCGCGCATCTCCGGCAGATTCTGGCCAACGACAAATACGAGAACGGATATATTCACCCCGTTAACCTGGTGAGAGATCCGCAGATGTTACAGATGTTTTTGCACTGTTTAAAATTATGTCACATTTGCGGAAACACGGGAACAAATGTGCTGATGATTGTTTTATAATAAAAACACACCAGATTTAATTAGTTATAATAAATATAGTTTAGCTTTCTATTAAACTCCACATGACAGGCCTCGTTTTCCTAGTGGTGCACAAAGATGGAAAATATCCTGTTTTTCATGCATTTGATCAAAGAATCGAGTCTCATGTGCCCAGATTTAAAACATCTTTAGACATTAAGTTTAAAAATATATTATGAAAATAAAGAAATTGGCAATAAACTACCACATAAATCAATAAGATAAATAAGATTAAAAAGCAATGATTATTAATTTTATTTATGAAAAATGTGTTGCAGGTTAGGCTTAAAACTTTTGAACGCAACATCTGCGTAAAGGGTTGCCCGGAAGTAATTTTGTTTGCCTTATTTGTGAAAAATGTAGTAATTTATGTGACTGATTATTAAAAAATAAGGTTATCCCTAACTGAGTGTGTTATCTTCTGCAGACGTGGCCTTTCATGGTAGCGGGGAAGCCGGAGAACGAGCTGAAGGAGATGCTCAACACAACTCGGTTGTGCGGGACAACTGCATCATAATGCAAACAAGAGGACTTAAAACATTCTAACGGATTTACCAACGATTTTTTTTATTTGGACTGAAATGCAAATCTCATCTCTGTAGGCTGAGTGGGAACAACAGAGGGAGTGCATGCTCTCTCTTTCGTTCCTGTAATAGAAGATAAATATTTAAATGCCTTATTTCACCTGCTGTCTTTGCTGGTTCAAAGATAATCTTTGTTTTTTTTTTACACTGCTTTTTGATTTTGAAAAAATGTGCAGGTGCATTTTTGGGGCCTGCGTCATGATGGATGGATGAACATTGCTGTACAGTTGCATGAACAAAAACTATATATATATAAATCTATATTTGTACCGATTTAACCCTCTAAATGTGTTTTTTATTTGAACTTTCCTGTGTGGCCCGCTTCTCTGACCTGCTATCAGTCAGAATAGCAGAACCTGAGCACCGACAAAGCGCTCGTGCAGATAAGCGCCTCTGTTATTTCTAAAAGATAACAAGACGTTCTTAACGTTACGTAAACAATCATTCTCCCTTTGAACGACCATATAAAAACCTAAAATACATTTATTTTACTTTAAACAAGTGAAATTATATTTATCAATAATAAAAGCGTTAAATTCAGAGTGCAATTTTAACGCGGCTCTTAATTTAAGCTAGCAGATGAATCTCATTTACAACCGTCTCGCGCGTCTGTTTTACTCTACGTTGATTGGTTGAGCTGTCGTGGGTTCAGCCAATGGGAAGCGAGGATGTAGGATGAGGTCAGAGGGTGTTTTAAATGAACTGAGAGTGGTAGGAAACCTGCTCCCTGAGAGCTGCAGTCTACCAGGACCAGTTGTTTTAATTCTCCCGGGTTATGACCGCTGTGTTTACTTTAGGCAGACAGTGATTTATGCGGTCTGACACGCGGCCTCTCCGGCTTTTTCTCAAAGAAAGAGACCGCAGAGTGTCTGAGAAGAACACCTAACAAGAAAGGAAAATAAAATCTCTTTATTTTGCTCCACACACTTTCTTTAACAATCATTCATGCATCTAATTTCACATTTACCTTTGGAAAATGGCTCCTGCAGATGTTGGTTTTTCTTTTTAAATTCTGATTTATTTATCAACCTTTTGAAAAATTAGAAAAGAACGTATTGAATCAATTTCTCACATATAAAAAATTATGTTCTATGAGAAAACGCGAATGGCATTTTTCTCTTTATCAGACTCAAACTTTGTAACATCAAGATGTTTAACTATGATCTCGCTGAGGTTTGAAGCTGCATTTATATTTTTCCAAAGAAATATTCGTCCTGATATTTATGTTTATCAGGTGTAAAGAAAAAAAAACAAAGATTTACAATGTGCCATGTTAAGTAATAACATCTATTTATCACATATATATGTAAGATATTTATACATCTTACAAATCCCAGAAGGCTTCCAAAAGTAAAAAAATACCTAATTATACTAATTTGATTATGGGCATGTCTTTTTCGAGCAGATATTTCAGAAAGAGGCCTATAAGGCTGCATTTACTGCCTTTGAAATGTTGCTCATTATTAACATTTAAATGTTTTTCTTCTGATTAACCTATACAAGAAAAAAATAATCATGTAGCATTTTTTTAAATAACTTCATTGCTTTAGTTAATTAATTAAACATTGAAAATAGTTGTCGCCTAAACTCATGAAATCTTGAATGCTCTCTATTTTAAAAGACTGTTTTAATAGATTGCCTACAAATTCTGAGCTGCTGTTAAATATTTTTTTTAAATTTTGCTTAATTGTATTTTTCCATTTAAATATGAAAGCATAAAATTTGTTCAGTTTTAAAAACTTTAACAATTTAGTAGAGTTTAATGCTAATTAAACTACTGTATTACCTATGTCCTCCACTAGAGGGAGGAATACCTAGGAACCAACATTAGGTTTTGGAGAAAAGTACCCCTAGGGGCCCCTGCTGAAATCTGATTGGCCCTCTGAAGTGCCTCTATCCTGTCACTCATCTTTGCTAGGTGATCAGAATATATCTGGATGTAATTCCAAGTCCAAACACTAATGGCGCTAATGAGTCAAAGAGGAATTTTCAGCGTAAAATATTGTGTAAGGATGTTGGCCCATCTATAAATATTGTGGCCCCTTGATGGCCCCACACTAAGAAAAAACTAGACCCGCCACTGGAATGTGCTAACCTTGTTTCAGAGATAGAAGAATAACAAACTGAATCATCAACATAGGGTTGCATTTTTTTCCTCTCTTTTATTATGAAGGGGTAAAAAATTGTTTTTAAAGAAAGTCAATAAATCATATTTCCATTTTCTATGGAAACCAAAGCTATAAATGCTCTAATTGTAGTCATTTTATTATTTCACATTGAGGAAAGCTCTCCTGTCTTCTCAGGTGGGTGTAAAACTCTGACCTGTACCTTTGCACCATCTTCAGCAATCAGGTTGAGTGCTTCAGTAATAAAAGAGTCCCACTGACATCTCTGCAGGGATCCTCACCTAATACATCAGCAGCAGCATGGCAGGGGCCTCGCCGCCACCCCAAAGGGACCACCGTGGAGAAAATAAACTTGGCCGCCTCTCTCCTGAGTCCAGCTGCAGAGAAGAGAGGAGGAGAGAAAGAGCAGGGAGGAAGGGTTTGGTGGAAGAGCAGGGACCGGGTTCCCATACTTCCTAATTGTTTTGTTGGAAGACTGCAGAAACTGAGAGGGAGGACAGGGATCAAGCCCGTCATGGCTCACATTTTGTGTCTCTTTTAAAAATGTCACATCTTTATAGCAAATAAGTATTAACGTAATCTAAAATCCAACACTCATCTGTTTTTTTTTTTTGTATTTACAGCCATCAGAAAGACATAAAAAATGTTTTTTCTAATTTAACGAGAGATCTTAATGTGAAGCTGACATTCAAACATTGAACATGATGTCACTCCTTAACCACAGCATTATGACCCATTTCCTTGGCTTACAGATCCATATGTGCATCATGAGCGCCACCTTCTGGTAGAATTTCAACTGCAAAGGCTCAAATCAAAGAGGTCCTGGTCCCAGCAGCGCAGAAATTCATTTTGAACTCACTGATCAGGGTGAAAAGAGGTTTGGAAACAAGGAGACTCAATGATTCAGTTTACAGGAACAGAATGAAGCGATGTGGCTGCTGACAGCAGCTTCCTGAGACTGACCAGCAGGTGGCAGCAGAGGACATGATAGAAGAAAGGTGGAAACTTTCAGACAAAAGTTAAGCAAAATAAAACAAAACGCACATTTATTTATTTGAATATTTGCAGCAAACATATTAAGATTTATTTATTTATTTATTCATGTTTTCTCAAAAAGGAGAGTGTGTGTGTTAATTTAATTTCTAATTAAGTCAAAGGTCAACAAAATCATTTTACTGTAAAATAAGCTTTATTATGCAAATTAAACACTCAAGCTGTTTTATAAGTTTAAAGTGTACCCTTTATTTTTTATGAAATTTAAATTATATCTTCTACACTACGATCCTCATGAGTTATAAAATCAGACTGATGTCATTTCTCTCACAGTTTTTTCTTAGGTTAGCTGAGTTAATACTAGAAATGATTTGTTTTTATTTTTTCTGTGATGCACATCACTCAAATTTTCAGTTTTATTTAGAAACAATCCCCGTTTTGCCACTTTGGTCCTAAATTAGATCTCCTGTAACACTGAAGGGCTTCAGAGGAAGGGGACGTTTGTGTAAATGCCTTTACTTTTTTTGTAAATTAACATTTATTGCAGGGTCTTTAAAAATGATTCATCACTTGAAAACTTTGCTAATTTAACTTATGCAAAGCTGCTGATGTTGCATTTCTGTAATTGCAGGAGTATTACTGTGGCCGGAGCCGGATGACAGCTGGTCGTGGTGTTAAATCGTATCGGATGGCATCGCTACCCACGCAGACTGGCAGCACAACCAGCAGGGCAGATGCCATAGATAGTTCAGGCCTGCCCACATCACCAGCTTATGTTTGCTGGCATACACACTGTGTGTGTGTGTGTGTGTGTGTGTGTGTGTGTGTGTGTGTGTGTGTGTGTGTGTGTGTGTGTGTGTGTGTGTGTGTGTGTGTGTGTGTGTGTGTGTGTGTGTGTGTGTTACTGCTGACATCACACTGGGATTATTAAAAGGAGCACAGCAGGTGCCTGCAGTCAGACTTGTGGCCTTTACGTCAACAGTGGATGTTTTGACTCTCAGAGTTATTTGTGCAGAGAAAAAACATATTTTGCACATTTTCATGGATTAATTGCAAATTATGATACATTCTGCTTCATTTCTAGGAAGTGCGATCCTTGGATTGCATTTCATGCAACCAAAAAAGGAAAAACAAATCAACACATTGTGGTTGAAATGGTTATAAACTAAAGTAAAATACAAATTTTTGCAGAATATGCAAAATAATAACTTTAAAAACCATACTAAAATGCATTGTAATGAAATGGGACATGATAAGTTGTTATTAATAATACGAAATTTCACAAAGCAAAATGTGAAGTGCTGAAATCACTTCTATTTCTTTCTAGAAACGTATTTGAATGGATCCAAATTGATACATGAATTTTCTCACAAAGCCTATAATTAATAATAATAACAGTAATGGTTGAATTATGTTCCAGAACTAGACAAATGCAAAAGTTTTAGTTTGAAGTTAAATCAGCTTCATTAAACTCCAACCTTCAGCTCTTGCTGAGAATGAAGCTGCAGTGATGAGACTGCAGCACCTTTAAATCATGGTTCATGACCAGGAATGGGTGGATTGCCAACAGTCCTCCAGCAGGTGGAGGAGACGGGAGCAGGTGAGCAACGTGGGGATTGGGGCAGAAACACGGATTCTCAGGTTTCACCAAAACAGGTCAGCTGTTGGCTTGTTTTTTCTCATTTATGTTACAAAATAACAACATTTATACATTTTAATATTAAAGGAGCATTTTTCATTCTTTACCTAAATAAATGAAACAACTATACCAGTGAGGATAGTTACTTGACTGAACTGCATCATATTTAGTTGATATTATTAGGCTCGTTTCCACTATCGGAACTTCCGGGTAATTTTACCGGACCTTGGCGGCACGCATGTGTCTCCACTCCACCGGGACATTTCAGGAACCAACAGACTACCAGAAATGGGGAAGGTACTCAGAAATGGTCCAGTAGAGTTGCTGGGTGGGACTTGTGGTCAACTCATGCTGATTGGTTGTAACTCAATGACATCAGCAGATGTCACCAAACAACCAGCATCTGTAAAATTGGAAGAGTAGCTTGTGAAGCAAGTTTCTAAACTCAATGGTAATCCCCCCACGACACCGTAATGCACGCAACTATGGTCTCACTGAGCGGTGTAAAAATCGACGCCTCTTCTGGTCATTGAACGCCACTTTTTACATCACACATCTCCTTTCCCTGTCCCTGGAATGCATCTAATTACGGCAAACTTTAACAGAATAAAACTTTTAATGTCCATGGACACCTTTTGGGACTGATCAGTGATCAGTCACTGCCAAATTGGCCACGATATCCTGACGTCTTAGCAATGTCCTGAAAGGGACAATTTTTTTACAGAGACACGTCTGAGAGGACCGAGCCATCGTACCTCCCAGTCATGTTTCTCCCTCCCAGAATTTCCCAGGTGCTCCTATAGTGGAAACACGGCTATTCCTTTACATTTCTGCTTTATGAAGCTCTGTATAGTAGTTGTCTGAGCTTTGGGAATTCTGATAGTCAAGTACCTTTAAGGGATCAAAGAGCAAGAAAAGGGTAAAGGAGGTCATGCAGACACATGTGCACAGGCACATAGATCCGTGGTATAAGAGCAGTGTTAGTAGAAGGAAGGGGCGCCTGACTAAATTATGTTATTTCAGGTGGACACAATTACCTGTGTGTGTGTGTGTGTGTGTGTGTGTGTGTGTGTGTGTGTGTGTGTGTGTGTGTGTGTGTGTGTGTCTGTCTAAGAATTATCTACAAGTTAGTTTTTTAAGGATTTAGGTCTATTGCTATTAGGAAGGCACAAATCAAAACCAGCAGAGGTATAACGTCTGACCGCAGGTGGAGGACGAGAACGAAGAATTCTCATGATGTTTTGGTTTTTGTTATCATGTCTATCAAACCAGCCCTGATACGTATGCACCATCCTGGGGTTCTAACAAGTGGCTATTCATCCCCTGGTAAAGGGGTGCCCTTACAAAGCCAGAGAGACCGAGAGGATGGGTCACTGCATGGGTGAGCAGAACACAAGTTTCACTGTTGGATCCTGAAGCCGATGAGAAGCTGAAGCTGATCTTTAATTCCTCTACATGTATGCATGAGAAGCTGTGGAGGCGTTTTGTTGCACAACCTCGTACGAACACCTGCTTTAGTGTTCATCTAATTAAAGCACGGATGTGGAATGATGTGTGTGTTGGGGGGGCATGGGGGGGATGGCAGTTCTTTGGATGTAACTTCAAACTAAAACATTTCCTCTAATTTTGCATTAATGCATAAACATACCCAATATATTTTAAAAATAAACAGCTACACTGTACAAAATAAAATGTTGAATTAACTTAACCAAGTTACGTCAGTTGGTTTAACTAAACCCAGTTGCTTAAATTTAGAGTAATAACTGAAACCAGTTGACATAACTTGGTTGAGTGAATTCAACATTTCGTTGCTTACAGTGTAAAATCACTCACAGGTGACCTTCGTTTCATTTAAACCTTCACTTCTTCTCACATGGAGATCTGCGTTTTTATTTAAAGGAAAGAAAAATTCACCTCCATTTATTAATTCCAAACAACATTCCGGAGATTGTGGTGAAATCCCAAAAGAGGAAGAAAAGGAAGAGGAAAATAATTTATCAAACTGCGATTGCCCCGATGGCTTTAACAACAGAAACGGGAACGCCTTTGCAGCGCTGAGCACACATGGATTCCATTATTATCCCATGGAATTCTGCAAAAAGTAAAGTCAGCAATAAGGAAAATATTCCTCTAATCTGAGGTCTTCCTCATGCTGGGTGTGAAGGAAATTTGGAGGGTCCCCTTTTAATTAGGTCCAGATTCGACCACCCTACTGGAACACAACCAGGACAGATTTTTATTGTATTGTTGAAAAGGGTGATTATTTTAGTTGTACGTGAGTAAATGTCTGATTGTGCAGAAGGTGTTTCTGAAAACCAAACGCATGCTTGAATGGAAGCAGATGGACATATTTAGAACAGCGAGAGAACGAGAAGGTTCAGAGTGATTTATCACGAGAGAATAACAGATGACAGCTGGCTAGGTGAAGGAGAAAACATCTTTATTGATTAAAAATTGTAAATTCCAGAATTCAAATAAGTTTGGAGTCTGTTCACATGATTTTAGCACACCAATGAATACGTTTGACACATGAAAAAACATCAATCACCATACACTCAGCCTTTTGTATACAAGAACACACACACCTGTATTTTGACAGATTTATCTAGTGAGTCACAACGCAAGCTAGGCTAACAACTCAGATGGCGGGAAAATTGAAAAACAAAACTATTGCACACTTGATGCAGAAAGAAAGGCATTAGAATAACTAAAAAATAAAAGAGAACATTCAACTCAGGAACAGACCAAACTCATAGAAGGCACTAAATTCAGTTTATTGCTTGTTTGTTGCAGTTCGGAGTCAGAAAATCAGTAGTATGCTAGTTGTTTTTCTCAGTGACAAGGCTAGCCTTTCGTTAGCAGAACAAGCTAATGATGCTTTCCTATAAATGAAACCTTTGAAACACGCGCTGATAATGGTTGGTCAGTACTGTGTGTGTGAGTGAAATGTTTAGATAAAAATTGACTTAAGGGGTTGAAAAGTTTACTTTGAGCTCCTGTCAGACAGTGTTGCCCCCAAGGGGTGGCCAGGGGGGGCCCATTTGTTTCACTGAGGCTAAAAATATAAATCCCAATTCCTTTTTGTGGACGTTTTTGTTGCAACAGGCAAATTTAACAGTTTTAAAATAATAAAAAAATAAAATCTGAAACAATTGTCTTTTTTCTGAAATGTTTGTGTTTCTCCAATTTGCAGTGAACATGTTGGATGCACTGGCCTTTTTTTATGAAAAAGAATGAAGGAGAGTCCAATGCACATCTACAGGCTAAACTCTCCCAGAGTTACCACAGTACCCATTTGGTGCCTGCTCAAAAATTTCTGGGCCCCCCAGGGAAATTTTTCTGGGAGCGCCCCTGCTGCCAGATAACACAAGAGGCTCCTTTCAGCCATTTGTATCTGAGATCTCTTTCAGCAACAATACAAATTTCATGACCATAAATGAGATGTGTAGTATGAAGTCATTACTGAACGTGAAGTCCTGCATCATTAGTTCTCCTCTCTTCTCCGGTGGGGAACAAAAGGGCCAAACATGCTATTATTAACTGGTACACATGTCCCCCTTAAATCATGGAGATAAAAGCCCAAAAAAGGGAAAATTATGAGAAAGTGCTCAGGTTTCTCTGCTGTCGATTTCATTTTTAAAGTAGCACAAGAGCAGAAAATAAAGAACAAGTGACATTAAGTTAAAAACAACTAAAATAGGCTCAAAATCGGCTAAACTGGGAGAAACGTGTTTCCTCCTCCTTAAACACATTAAGACAAGTTGTGTGTTAAATCTGTCATAAGGAGAGAAAGACACACTTTCACCAGACCCCAAAGCTTGAGTGTTACATCAGCGTGTCATGCTGTCTGGAGGAATAACACAACACCCAACTACTCACCCTTTCACTTCACCCTCGCTCTCCTCCTCCATCCCATTCTTTCTCTCTAGATGCCATTTGCCCATCGTGGTACTCCGATGCCCTTCCGGAGAGAGGCGAGTATCAGTTTCCCTCCCCAGTGGCCCACAGCTCCCTCCGCCATGCATTTTTAATGCACACACTCGTGCAATGGACAAATGATTTTTATTTTTGACAGGGGAGGGTGGGCTCTGGTTACATAGGGATGGGGAGTCAGGGAGCGACCACACACACCCGAGCAAACACACACACTCACACACACCCACATAACACAAATGAAAAGGAAAACTAAAGATGGAACAAAAGTGTTAAATGTTTAAAAGTTTCTGATGATAACTTTAATAAATGAGATATTTATTTCTCTTAAGTGGGTAACGAATGTGGATTGTGACGCGGCGGATGTCCAGGATGATGAAAACGACCAAATCTACCTTCATTAAACCAGGATTAGAGTAATTCCATTAACTCTGGCTTAAAACCACTTCAGTTCCAATCAAATCAGAATTAAATCTCACAGTGAGGCCATGTCCCTGTGCACACAGAGCCGGGTATCCCACAAAACAAAGCTATTTTCTAACATGGCCTATGAGCATCATGGTACCAGCTTATTGTCTCTGATCATTTGGGTGTGATTAGTGTTATTTGGAGTAGGATTGGAGTGTTTATAATAAATAATCTATAATATGAAAAATATTTTTCATTATAATTTTGATCAGAATTAGTATAAAACAAATACACATGAAGTTTCAAGTTTAATTTGATCCCATTTATTAGAGTTACATGTGGGTGGTGCAGATGCATGCTTTCTTTTATTAATACACACATATATTTAGGACTTAATGTTGAAATTATTTTAATCATGACAAGCTACCTTTAGAATTACAAATGTGAAGAGAACTAAAGTTAAAAGAAATGTTAAGATGGTTCATTAGTGTCACCATGGTAACCACACATCTGAACAGAAGCACAGCATCAGTTTTCCTAATAGGAACTGAGTTTTAAACAGTTACCATGGCAGAAATTAGATGTTTTTTTTAATGTGTGGTTTCATGTAGGATAAATCAAGTGAAAATTAAATTAACTGCAGTTATGAAAGAAAAGAAGAAATTAGCTTTGACTTAAAGGAGCTGGATGGGAGTTTGTGAGTGCACTTTCTGCTCTCTGGAAAGATTTGAGAGAAAGTTATAAGTGCACTGCAAAAAATTTTTTCTAAAACAAGTTTTTAAAAATCAAAATTTTTAGAAAATTTTTTTTTTTCATTTTTAGTCTAAAAAAATTAGTTATTCTCTAATATTTTTAAATATGATCCAAATTTTCTTGTTCTAAGTAAAAAAAAATCTGCCAATGGCGTAAGCAAAAGTTGCTTGGCAATAAATCTAAAAACTCGCAAAATAATCTAATTTTAGGTTTATTAGCTCGTTTTAAGATTTCTAGCCAAGCAACTTCTGCTAACCCAGTGGCAGATTTTTTTTTGGGCGATGGTGGCAGAGGAGTTAAGTTGCCGCCTTGCAATTGGAAGGTCGCAGGTTCGCGACCCGCTCAGTCTGTCGCTGTCTTTGTGTCCTTGGGCAAGACACTTAACCCGCCTTGCCTGCTGGTGGTGGTCGGAGGGACCGGTGGCGCCACTGCACGGCAGGCCCCGCCTCTGTCAGTGCGCCCCAGGGCAGCTGTAGCTACAATGTAGCTCATCCCCACCAGCGTGTGAATGTGTGTGTGAGTGGGTGAATGACTGATTGTGTTGTAAAGGGCCTTGGGAGGTTATAGTACTCTAGAAGGCACAATATCAAATAGGCCATTTACCATAGATAAGGGAAACTAAATGCTGGCATCTTTTGGGAGGTCTTACTCCATCTCTAAAATGTTGTTTATTTTGTGGAATTAATGAAGCATTTAGCTCGTGTGTGAATGGGTGGATGACTGTGTTGTGAAGCGCCTTGGGGGGTTGTAGAACCCTAAGAAGGCGCTATACAAATACAGGCCATTTACCATTTACTTAAAACAAGAAAATTTGGATCATATTTAAGAATATTTACCTTATTTTAACTAATGCTATTTTTCTAGAGAATAATTTATATTTTTTTAGACTAAAAATAAGATAAATTGTCTAAAAATTAGGATTTTTTACTTTTTTAGAAATTACTTTTTGCAGTGTGCTGCAGCAACAAGAGCCACAGTAGGTGAAAAAAGACAAATACCCACATTTTGATTTATAATTTATATAAATGCAGTGAAAGGTTGTGAGAGAAGAAAGAGTTTGTGCATTTTTGCATGTTTTTTTTCCCCCAGTTGTGGAAATTAATGGGTAAATAATAATAATAATAATTGTTCCTGCATGGCACTGTCAGTAATATCACAATCAGTCTTATAATTTTAATCCAATAAGAACTACTTTGGTAAATTATTTAATTTCCAATTTTCTCTCCAAGAAAATGTTAAATTTCACTTTTTCTAATTTGTTTCTACGTTAAGCCCTGCAGAAACAAACACAGCAGAGTGAGTGTGATGTGTGACTTTCTCCCTGAAATCAGAGGGAATGATGGGGAGGGAGAGAAAGTTGGACAGGTCTAGCTGAGAGAGCATTCCCAGGTGCGACCACAGCATTCCCTCCATACACTTTAACAGACCACTTTGTGTGTGTATAAGTCTGAGGTTTGCAGCTGGAAGCCAAGCTGGAGCTGAACATCAGTCCCACGGCCAGGAACAACAGCTTTTAACTCAGGCATGCACACTTACACACAAAAAACTGGTTAAACACATTTGTGCTCTCTGCAGTGACAAATGAGGATGAAAATGATTTTCACTTGAGCAACTTTGTGTTTGATTTCCATCAAATACTGAATCCTGCAGAGAAAACGGGCCCTTTTGGGTTCCGTGAGGACTCAAAGTTCTCCTGTTGGTTTGATAAAACATGATCATTTTTATTTGTCCTTCTGCTTCGTTCTCAATTTCTTTCTTTAAAAGCTTCGACTTAAAGGCAGAAAAATACTCAACTCGATATCTGATGTGTCTTTTTATTACAGAATTTCTGCTGTGTGTAGCTGCACGAGTCTGTGTGTAATCATGTGAAATAGATTGCATGTGTGTGTGTGTGTGTGTGTACATGCGCACACACAGGTGCACATGTGTAATGCTACCCTCTGTGTGACACAGCAGTTGGCAGATAGAAGAGACTGAGTTACCTAAGATCCCTAGGGCATCCACCTTGTAGAAGGTTGTCTGTGGAACAGCTGTGTGTGTGTGTGTGTGTGTGTGTGTGTGTGTGTGTGTGTGTGTGTGTGTGTGTGTGTGTGTGCGTGCGTGCGTGTGTGTGTGAGAGAGTTGTAGCAGGTAATTTAAAGGTTCAAGTATGATGATTTGTAGCATGATAGGGGTAATTCATAGGGAATTTGAAGAGGAAAAATCATGGAAAAACATGTATAAGGTATAAAACACACACACACACACACACACACACACACACACACACAAATGAAACAACTACTGTCTTTTTTTATACCACAAAACTGATAGAGGTTGGAAAAATCAATTTATTTTCAAGCAACAATGTTTTCTCTAAGGTTTTAATTTAGAGATTCATTTCTCCAGGTCCTGGATCTTAACTCTCTCGCCTAATCTACCTTGTTTAGATTACCTTAATTCATAAAGGAAGGACCATTTAAATAGTTTATATTATAAAGTGACTTTTTTCTGATCTGTGTTTTGATTTAATCGTTTTTATTATTCTTTTAGTTAAACCATGAAAACCAAAAATAACATTTTGCTCCAAGGAGGCTGAACCTTGTTATTAAAAGCACTGATAAAATGAATGCTGAATGCGACTTTAAAGCTGTGTAATTACCGGGTTTATATTAACAATGGATCAGATGACTTTATAATGTGGAACGTTCTGCTCACGGTAATCAGCCCATTGAAAATTATTCACTTCCTGTGGTTTATTTCAGCTTTTGGAAACTTTTTGACTTGTTTAAACTGATTTGATTTTATTGCCTGAGTGTCAATTACACCAATCAGAACAATGTTCCACCACTGCTCACAGGTTATGTTGTGAAACGGTCCAGATACCTCCCATTTAAATTCAATTTTAAACACATTTAATGACTTTACCGACAAAAAATGTTTTTCAGTATAAAGTACCTCCAAAGTCTGAGCTATGCTGTCTAGTTTTCATCCAGTCCTTCCTTCAATCCAATCCTTTTAAAGTTGAATTTTGTGAAAGACTGTAAACAATTATCATCTTACCTGTTGTAGATAACTTATTGAACACCCTTTGCTCTAAATCTGACCAAGTGATGAGCTTAGCTTTAAATATGTCAGCATCTGGTTAGAACTGAAGCGATAGTTTGGAAGTGGCGTTGTGATATGACCCAAGCGTGGAGTAACTTGCGCTGGGTTTGGACAGACATCAGTTAATATAGGAACCACAGCACGCAGCTCGAAGGGAAACTAGTGTGGTTCATAATAAATGGAAAGGACTTACGGGACATCGACAGGACTGGTAACTGACTGGCTGGACTGGAAAGCTCTGGGCAAAGTTCTGATGAGTTGATCAGAACGAGTTTAGCTGGAACGATGATTGAACCACGAGTGGGAGCCCGGACTTCCTGATATATAGTCCCGGGCTGATGACGTGGGCAGGAAGTTAGGAATGATGCATGCTGGGAAGTGGAGTCCTGAAGCTGGTTTTGTCTGAGGGAAATGACAGGTGATGATGCATGCTGGTTAATGGAGTTCTGGGGCAGGTTTGGGTCTGAGGTGGAGGAGTTCTAGGGTGATTAGGCATGAAGTGGAGGTCAGGGAGCCAGAAAAGTGACAAACTGTAAAAATACAGCAGAACAATGTTTTATAACATTGGTATTCCTGCAAAAATAATAAAAGTTTCCTGCTGGAGTTGCCTCAGGATGCACTGGATGTGTCAGCTAGCTTCTGCTGCTAGCCCAGTTGTAAATAAACATTAATGTAAACTTTTAAAAATTTCCAAACTACAATAAGATTTTGATATTTGAGTTTAAAGATAGCAGCAAATAAAATGTAAAACATGGTCCTGCTTGGACTAGCCGTTAGCTTATCAATCCAGTCAAACCATTGTTGAGGTTGTTTTATAAAGCTCTCTGCAACAGGTAAGACACTGATAATACAACTTCATTAAGTCAGAGCTACACCTGAGTCTCTCAAAACCTTTTAGATCACAAATAATCTCACAACCATTTAGCATCAGGGTAGAAAATGACTCAAAATTGCTTTTATTAATAAAACTTGCGCATTAAGTTGATTGAAACAGACAACACAATATTATCCTGTTGTTTTAGCCACACATTAAAATTTAGCAACTAATGGGAAAATATAAGTAAGTATGTAAGTAAATGTTATTTATATAGCACTTATCACAGAAAGAGAATCACAGTGTTTCACAAAAATCAACAAAACAAATGAATAAAATCATAAAATGATCTTAAAACAAAACAACAAAATATCATAAAATAAATTAAAATCAGAAAACACAAAGTCATAAAATTATAAAACAAATGAAAGATGATTAGAAATTCAAGTTAAAAAAATAAAAACAAAAGATTTAAGTAAAAGCAGATTTAAATAAAAGGGTCTTCAGCTGCTTTTTAAAGGTGTCCAGACTGTCAAAACCACGTATGAATAAAGGAAGTTCATATAATCATACAAATGTAAGAAAATTTTATTCTATTTAAGAAAAAAAGTGGCAATGAAACTGTGCTAAATATTCTGTGATTTGTGTTTTATGTTTTTACACATTAGTCTGAAACTTGCAGTTTTGCAATTTTCCAAACAAGTATGAAAGCATGCAAAGGTTGTAATAACAAGGTTGGTGTTGTGAATTATAATCAAGATTATTTGTGTCCTCAAAATTAAACTAATCATTATTTAATTACTCTCTGGGTTGAGGGAGTCATTAAATTTCATTTAATTATTATTTTTTAAGAGACTGCAGTTCTAAATTTACATCAGCAGGGGGCAGAGATGTGCTGTCTAGTGACAGAAACATATAAAGTATAATTTATGAACTCCAAGTTATTTTTATCATCCTAGAATCAAGATAGACTACCGTAAAAAAGTCAGGGTCTATTTAGTATTTGAAAAATTTTGCAAAATTTTTATCTAACATTCAGACGTGGTTTTAAAACATCTTCTTGTTTCTGCTCTTTAAATCTGGTGGAAGACAGAAACATGGGCAGTGTTGCTATAAAATCAGAGAAGAGCTGCTACAGAAGCCCTGGAATTCAGGCAATGCAAAAAAGAAAAGTTTTGTTTTTCTATTTTTTTTTTTTTTGCAAGTGGTGAAGTTTGAAAATAAAAATATTATGGGAAAAAACAGTGGATGTTACAAAATAGCAAATGGAAGTCATAATTGAAAATATTTAAGGAATTCATTTTGAAGCATTGACAGCCACCATTGTGTTTTGCTGTTGTTCTGCCATCATTGCTGCTGATTTTCCAAAGCATCACTGCTTGACTTCAGCAGGAGAGGAACAGTAAATCCTTTAGAATGTGAGACAAAATACTTACACTTAATATTAAAATGAGTTTTCATTTTATTTTCTGATCATTTTTACCTGAAATCAGAACTGAAAAACAAATCTGATTTACAAAACATCTGTTTAACTGGAACGCTGGATTATTGAATAAACTTTTATCCAACTGGCGTCCTGACAGATGGCTCAGGTTCAGCATCACTGCTCACACTCATCAGATTCTCTCACTAGTTATTGATCAAACACATGCATGCACACATGCTCACACACACACACATTATGCCTCGTCACAGGTAACTCATAAATGAACAAGATATGATTTTTTTTTACTACAAACACCATCTTTACTTCCTCTTGTTCCTTTCTTTGCTCTAAAAAACTAGAGCTTGTTATTCGAATGAGAGGAGCGGACCACCCCGGGGAGGAACAGGATCGCATTACGGCCAAAAATGTAGAGGGCCTACAAAAGAGCCATGAGACATGGTGGTGGTGGTGGTGGGGGGGGGCAGCAGAGAGAGAGGCGGGGTAACAGGAGAGCACATGAAAGAGTGCATAAGGGGGAGGGAGAGATTGATTGGGAGGGTGAGATGAGGAGGAGAGGTGGAAGTGAGAGGAAGGAAAGGTGGGATGGGGTAACACTTTCTGTTCTACAACAATGTGCTGCTTGTGAAGAGAATAGGACAGATCTCACATGTAGGGTTCAATGTTTTTAAGGTTTTTGTGTTTTAGACATTTCCTGTTTCATTACATCTATAGGGTAAAAACAATAAAATAACATTTTACAAAAAGAAGGAAAAATAACTGAATTCCTTAAAAAAACAAAAAAAAAACCCAACAACCTTCAAACACTTTAAAGGACATTTTGGGAAGTGGCAACAGAAAAAAAGAAAATTTTTTAATCAAATATGACAAAAAGAAACAAAATAATTTTTAATGTATTATTTAGTCTGTTTTTAGTGGTTTTAACGTTTGTTCTAATATGATGATGCAAGTTTTGTTTGAAAGTTCTTTTATACCATTTCATTTATTTCTTGCATATTGTGAAGTTAATTTACATATATATATGTAAGGTTATTTTATTTCTAGTTTTGTGTTTCCTAAAATATTGTGAATTTCTCTCTTTTTTCCAATTTCACATCTTCAGATTACTGTTAAAAAAACTCAGTCTTGGCACAGTTGTGTCTCCTTGAAACATGCAGACTCGTTGAGTCTGAAAAATGTCACTTTGTAAATCTGATACACAACAAGCAGCAGGTGTGAGAGCAAAAACACATTTTTTCTTTTCATTTTGATGAAATATTCGTTTCTGAGGCTGCAGTTGCTGATGAAATCCTGAGGAGGCGCTGTGATTAATTATTGAGTCTCTCTTATTGACATTTAATGATAATTATAACTTGGGTCACATCAGGGGCACACACACACACACACACACACACACACACACACACACACACACACACACACACACACACACACACTCACACACACACACACACACTTTGCCTGGTTAAAAACATAAAGACATTAGCTGTAACATGATGCTGGGAGAGTATTGATCTACTTGAGGAGTGAGAGAAAACCAGACAGCACTTAATCTCAGCCCTTGACCATGGAGGACAACCAGAGCAAGTGTGTATGTGACAGTGTGTGTGTTTTACTAACAAACAGGAAACGCCTTCTTCATGACTGAAAAACAGCAAAACTGTCTTACACCTGATAAATAACTAAAACTAAAGTCTCTGTCTTTCAATATGTGCTTCTAAAAATAATTTCCAGCTTCCTTCCTCCAAATAATTCCTCCAAAATATACATGAGGTCCTGACTTGTAGGATTATACACTACACAGAGCAGAATTTTCTAGAAAATAGGTGTGTGCATGTGTGTGTGTGTGTGTGTGTGTGTGTGTGTGTGGTGTGTGTGTGTGTGTGTGTGTGTGTGTGTGTGTGTGTGTGTGTGTGTGTGTGTGTGTGTGTGTGTGTGTGTGTGTGTGTGTGTAGTCAGGTGGGATTTCATGATTATGATAGCTGAAGACTCACTCTGCATGAATTCTTGAACAACTCCTCTAACTGGAAGGGAAATGCCAAACCAAACAATAAGCTGTTGTAAATGAGTAACGACAGCGTCGTGTTTCCTGAAGATCCACAGGCCTCAAAACCCAGAGTAAAAAGTGACCAAATGGGAAACAAGGAGTAGATGGAAGACAAACCACATAAAACTTGACATCTGGGTTTTTTTAATATAAAAATTCTAATTTATCTCTTTATTTATTAAAACGTGGACCCTGGCTGCACTGATTCGGGTCAGTGTGTTGGAGTCAGAGGTGATGTAAGAATCTTTGGAAGTGACCAGACTACAGCTGCATGGATTCTACAGTGAAATTATAACATGTTTGTCCTTTATTTTAATTTATCTGTAGCGTTAACATCATTAGCATTTTTAGAGAAAACGAAAAGCTTGATTAGATTAAGAAAGGTTGACTTTAGACTAAAAAATGGTCAAATAGAACTTTCTGTCCACATTCAGCAAAGGTTTTTGGACAACAAACCATCATGATTCCAAGAGAGAAATAACTTAAAGCAACATTCCGCAACTTTTACACCTTAAAATTATTCTTTTTTGTAAAGTTTTTGCGTCATACTATCATCTATTATGTTCATTTTCAGACCTGTGATAGTGTTGGGGGGTCCCACGTCTGTTTACTGTGCTATACAGTTTTTGTGCATCGGGTAGCGATGGAAGTACTGACTGGGTGTCGTTTTACGGCAGAATATGGCAAGCCAAAGGGATAAAATAAGTGCGCGTTCTAAATGCGCGTTATGTCCGCCAAAATGTGCGTCTTGATTTTACGACAGTGACGTTACACAGCAAGCCTCTAGAGGGCGACAGAGACCATATAACTGCAATGTTACGGAATGCTGCTTTAAAGTTTGCAAAAAATAAAATGAAAATCCTGAGGCTAAATGGAGGACTGCTAACAAGTTACAATAAGGGTCCCTTTATTAACGTTACAGGTTAGGACAAAGGGGGGGGGGGGGGGGGGGGGGGGGGGGGGGGTCTGCTTGCATTACATAATATGGTTAAGCAGTTGTTAATACTTTATTTATTAATTTATTAATGCTTAATAATGTCCTAAGTAACGTTAATAAAGGGAACCTTGTAATTTGGTACGGAATACATTATTTCTAAAACATGAAATTTGACCTAACTTTAAATATTCTTTCACTTTTCTTGCTACTGTATTGTTGAACAGTCTGGAACTGAAGAAGAAGAAGAAGAAGAAGAAGAAGAAGAAGAAGAAGAAGAAGAAGAAGAAGAAGAAGAAGAAGAAGAAGAAGAAGAAGAAGAAGAAGAAGAAGAAGAAGAAAAAACAAATATTTTATATAGCGCCTCTCAAGAGAAAAATCCCGAGAACAGAAAATAAAAAAATTATTGAAATAATTATATATATATATATATATATATATATATATATATATATATAATTATTTTAAAAATATAATAAAAAAGGGAAAATTAAATTTTTTTATTAAAAAAATGAGAAGGAAGAAAGAAAATGAATAAGAAGAGATAATATGGGATCCTGAGAAAGACAGAATCGGTAGAAACAGCAGCATGATGAGGTAGTGATGAAGCTCAACCAAAGGTCACTCAAAATCCAGCCTGAACAGGTGAGTTTTCAGCTGCTTTTTAAAGGAGACCACTGATCTCAGGCTCAGGGGGAGAGAGGTCCAGAGTCTGCAAATGATCTTTTGTCATGTTCTATGTCCTGTCCATGTTTCCCCGGTCAATTCCATGTGTTCTCCTCCTCCCAGGTTTCCTTGTGTTTCCTGTCCCTTTGGATTCATTCAGCTCTTTTATTCATTCCCAGCCGCAATCACGTCTAGCCACTCCTCTGCCCCGGTCCTTCATCACTTTTCCCCTTTTCATTTATTCTTTATTTGGTTATGTTTTGTCGTTAGTCATTCCCTGTTCATGGTTTAGTTTATTCTCCCAGCCTTTCAGTTTTAGTTATGTTTTCTATTATGTTTTACTTTGTCCTCAGTCTTCTGTTTAATGTATTCTTTTTTGTTTTTGTATTGTCTCTTATCCCACAGTTAACTGGTCACACCTGTATGCCATTATCAGTAATCATCACACCTGCTCCTTTCTCTTTGTATTTACTTCTCTGTCTATTTAAACCAGCTTAGTCCTCCACTCCTTGTTGGTTCCTTGTGTTGTATCCTCATGTTTTTGTCCTCCTGCTCCAGAACATGGCTCTAATAAACTCCTTGTATTTTTTAACTACCTGGCTGCTTCTTGGTTATCTCAACACCTCATTGCATTTAGGTCCACAACTCCAACTCCAATTCTTGACACCTTTGGTCTTTAGCCTGGTGCGATGCACAACCAGTAGTAGTCTCGAGTCGATTTTTTACGCACTACGCTTCTGAAACACGTCAAACTCCTCAGTTTAGATCGGGATAGACAGGAAGTCAAACACAAAGGCACTGTGAAACATCCGGAAACTTTCAAAATAAAAGACAGGTGAAGTACGTCATTTCCTGTGAAACCCCCGTAGTCGATGTAAACAAAACAGATGAGGAGATGAAGGTGTTGAGACGTTTTAAAACAACAAAATATTTCATTCAAGGTCAAAATTAAAATACAAGCTTCTATTTTGAGTTCATAACACATTTTCTTCTGAGATCAACAATCTTCCCAGTCCCAATGCCAACTGTTCACCTGATGACCTGGTTTCCTACTACAACAGCAACCTCTCCACCCTTCTGAATATCCATGCCCCTCTGAAAACCAGACCCGCTCGTCACCATGGTTCACCCCTGCTCTCCGTCAGCTCAAAGCTCAAAGACGTCAACTGGAACGACTCTACAACAGAACTAGACTTGCCATACACAAAAAAATGTACTCCAATCATGTAATGCTCTACAAGAACCATCTCTCATCGGCTAAATCTGCGTTCTATTCTGGTTTAATTCATTTTAGTCAAAATAATTCAAAAACTCTTTTCTCCTGAACAATATCACAAAACCTCCCGACTCCCTCCCCCTCCATCTGCAATCCACTGACTTCTGTAATTCACTCATGTCCTTTTTTGTCATCAATATCTAGCTTCTCATGGAGCTTCTGTCCACTTTCCACAACTACATTTTCCAGTTTCATCCTTCCCTCAATCAATGACATCACCAAACCTATCCTCAAATCCAAACCCTCTTCCTGTCAGCTCGATACACTCCCTACAGCTCTGGTTAAAACCTGCCTCTCTTCTCTCTCTCCTCTCATAACCGATATAATTCAACATTTCCTAAACTCTGGAATTGTCCCTGTCACTTTCCCAAACTACATTAGTTACACCTCTTCTGAAAAAACCTGGCCTAGACCCCAATAACCTACGTCCTATTTCCAGTCTACCCTTCATCTCCAAAGTTCTCGAAAAGTCTGTTGCCTCTCAACTTCACAACCACCTCATCACCAAAGGCATCCCTGAGCACTTTCAATCTGGCTTCCATCCTCTCCACAGCACTGAAACAGCACTTCTCAAAATCACCAACAACCTTCTCACTGACTCTGGTTTATTGTCCACTCTCATCCTTCTTGATCTCACAGCAGCATTTGACACCATCTCCCATAGAACTACTCTCCTCACCAGACTGTCATCCATAGGTACCACTCACACTCCTCTTGCCTGGTTCACCTCCTATCTCTCTAGCCGTACACAATTTGTTCAACTGAAGTCATATAAATCCAGGCTCTTCCCTGTTGCTTCTGGTGTGCCCCAGGGCTCTGTCCTTGGGCCCCTTCTGTTCATCATTTACCTCCTTCCGCTAGGTTACATTTTCCGTAAACACAACATTAATTTTCATTGTTACGCAGATGACACCCAGCTCTACCTCACAACCAAACCCTCAATTTCACTTCCACCCTCCTCCCTGACCCACTGTCTTCAAGAAATTCATTCTTGGTTTACTTCTAACTTCCTTAAACTGAACAGTTCTAAAACTGTAGTCTATGAAGCAATAAAAAGTATTTTCTGAACCCGTTTGATATGTGACATGGATTTAAAGGTGTGGAACATTGAAAAACCATTTTTTAAATCTTATTTCTGATTATAATCAGTCACTCTGAGTTTTTCATGCAGACTGAACATGAAAATAGTCTCCTACACCTATCTCCTGCATTAGCTTCTGATAGAAAATAGACGGAGAAAGTCTAGGATTAGAAAATCCTGAAAGATCTACGTCACACTGTCACTTAACATTCATGGACTCACCCATCTTGACTCACGACAGGGAAAGCTGTTGTTGGTTTAGCATCCAGGAAACAGCAGAGAATGTCTCTGCTGGTAGAAGCTAACCGTTAGCATTAGCAACTCCACCACACAGCAGAACTCCTTCAGGCTTGTGTTATTTGTGGAGATAAAACATCCATGTCACAGAGCAAGTGGAGTCAGTGGTAGAGTCGCATTGCTTTTATCCAACCCCCCCGCCCCCCCAGTACGACTTGCAAGGCATTCCTTTCATTCCTACTAGAGAGCACTGAAAATAAATTGATTAAATGAGTGAACCAAACCTTTAACATATGATGTTCTTCCAGGATTAAACATGGAGAAAAACACTATATATCTTGCCAAGCAGTAAGTAGCAGTTAGGCTGGGGGAGAAGAGATTCTGCGGTGACGTCATATATGTGACTTCTGATTTGAAGTAACTTTAATTAAACATTTTTACAAGCTAATAAATCTCAAATTACATGACATAGTCAGAACACACATAATTATCATTTAAATTGAAGTACAACATAAATGTGATTCAGGGCGAGAGGCAAAGCAGATTAGAAAATAACTTACAGCCTTGTTCACTGACATTCTTTTTTTTTTGTTCAGGGGTCGTTCAGGAAGGGGAGGAGAATTAGGCCCACTTGTTTTTTCTGGGTTGAACATGTTCCACCCTTAGATTCAGAAAGAAAGAGGAAGTAAGTCACATGTTTGTGTCTGCGTGTGTGTCTGGTAGTTTTATTCTAAAAAGGGAGGTTATTTACTAAATGAGAGAATTGTTTGTTAATTTAGGAGGTTGTGAGAGATTTTACATACAGGTTCTTGTAACTTTAGGAACTTAACTTGAGCGAATAGAACTGATTTTAAAAGTGAAACTAAACAGACTGAGTCAAACAGGATAAGAGCTGAAATAAAGATGGCTTCAAACATCTCTCAGACTGAAGAGGACTGTACCTGCCCAGTTTGCTGTGATCTCTATACAGATCCTGTTGTGCTGCTGTGCGGCCACAGCTTCTGTAGGTACTGCATTCAGGAGTGGTGGAGACAGAGTAGAAGGAGGATCTGTCCAGTCTGTAAAGATATGTTTACAACGATTCAGCCGCCTCGGAACATAGCTCTGAAGAATCTTTCTGACTCACTGAGACAAAAGAGAAACAAGAAATCTGCAGCAGGATCCAGAGAATTTTGCCAACTGCACGGTGAGAAACTCAAGCTCTTCTGTCAGGATGACCAAAAACTGGTCTGTGTGATTTGTCGAGATGCAAAAGAACACAAGAAACACAACTGTGTTCCTATTAATGAAGCAACAGAGGACCGCAGAGTAAGTAGATTATATTTAAATAAACTTAACTTGAAATAACATGTAATGGGTGTATCTAATGCATGTGTCTACAGGTGAAATTTGAACATGATGCAAAAGTTCATTTATTTCAGTAATTCAGCTCAGCCTGAGAAACCATCTAAAGGCTCAGAAACCCCTTGCAGGTGTTTTGGATTCATTAGTTGATTAGAGTGTGACACTTTGAGCCTAGAATGGGCTCTAAGAGTGCAGTCTTATGTAGAATGCGGAAGTGGAGCGTGCACATAGTCCATATTGAAAAGTTTCACAATATTCTAATTGTTTGATATTTTGAATGTGAGGTTTTCATCAGCTGTAGCCATAATCATCACAATTATAACAAATAAAGGCTGAAATATCTGGATTTGCATGGAATGAGTCTATCTCATACATTAGTTTCACCTTTTAATTAATTAATTGAATTACTGTCATTAATAAACTTTTGCAACATATTCTAATTTTTCAAGTTTCACCTGTAATTTCCAGAGGGAGCTGCAGGTCAACCTGCAAACCCTGAAAAGTAAAAGAGGATCATATACACGAAAGAAGCAGACCTGGGATAAAATGGCCGCCCACATCCAGGTGAATCATGTGTGTCATGACAACACAGGTAAAAAACATCATATTTTATTTACTCTAAACATGATTTTATAGCTTCAGGCTCAGCAGACAGAGAGGAAGATCAGAGCTGATTTTCAGAAGCTGTACCAGTTCCTGAGAGCCGAGGAGGCTGACAGGATAGACGCTTGTCGGACCGAAGCTTCAGTCAAGAGTTCAGTGATGGACGTGAAGATTCAGAACCTGACTGCTGAGATTTCTGAACTCACACAAAATATCCAGATGATAGAAAATGAGACGAGAGCTGATGACCTCTCATTCATGCTGGTATTTACCAAACACTGTGAAAATTGTCTTAATTTCACCAAAGGATGGTGCACTAATATTCTCTCTTGTTCACCTTGGATCTGCTAGAATTTCAACAGAACCAAGGAGAGGTACGTTTCATTAGATCTTCCCTTTTTTCATTTATGTTTGCATTGGCGCTAAAAGCTATTGCCCAGGATAGTTATGCTTATTATTTAACCCTCATGTCTCACCAGCAGTTCCTGAAATTCTCCAGATTATTTTCCTAATTATATTGTTTAAAGTTGCTTAAATTCCACTGATATTTAGTCACTTCCCCTTGAAAAAATTTATTTGAAAAAACTTTTCTAGTAATCTGTGAATTCTTCACTCTGTTCAGATCATTGTGCAACCTGCCAGAACCTGAGACTCCAACAGGAATGTTGATGGATGAGGCCAAACACATCGGGAACCTGCAGTTCTCAGTCTGGAAGAAAATGGCAGACATAGTCGAGTACAGTAAGAGATCAGTTTGAGTTTCTGCTTTAACTTTGTTGACCTTTTTTTTTCTCCAGTTGGTTCAAATAAATGTTGGATTTCATGTTAAACTATAACGATTGTTGTTTCTTCCTCTATAGCTCCTGTGATTTTGGACCCAAACACTGGTGGCACCTCACTGATTGTCTCAGAGAACCTAACGAGCTCAGCATTAAGCATGAAGGGTCAACCATTTCCAGAAAACCCTGAAAGGCTGGGATGGTCAGGCATCCTCGGTCATGAAGGTTTTAACTCAGGTAAACATCACTGGGATGTGGAGGTGGGAGGTTTTTGGGCCGTGGGGGTGGCTGCTAAAACCGATCCTCGTAGAAACATATGGGCCATCTATATGTGCACTTGCACAAGTATCCTCCGAGAACTTACTCCACAAGATTATGTCAAAGAGGTAGCAGAAGATTCATTTCCTCAAAAAGTCAGAGTGATTCTTGATTATGACCAAGGAGAGCTGTCATTTTATGACCTTGATCGGAAAAAGCTTGTTCATACCATCAAGAACAGATTTACAGAACCTGTCTTCCCGTACTTTGGAGAGAATATAAAAACTTTACCAGCTAAAGTGTCAGTGAGCATAAAGCAACCTGGAATCTGACAATGTGTAACTCAGCAGTTTAATTATGCCAGATCATTTAGTTCCTGAGCACACCTGAACTTCTGCAATCAGCAGATTTTCACCACCTGTTTAAGTAGCTCTTTGGGATCAGACTGGCGAACCACCAATAACTAAGCAAGCTTTTAACCTCTGCACCTCTGCAACACATGCAGACTTATTTAGAAAAATACCTGTAAAATAATACGTAGCTTACCCTGTCAGGTTTCAGGTTGACTCCATTTACTCACCAGAGCCGCTGGATTAATAAAAAAAATAAAAAAACTGTTGCATCACTGTAGAACTGCTCTGCACTCTGTCCTAGAGGAAAAATGGACCCAATATCCGACAAAACTGTGCTGTAAGAACAGCCCTAAGAGTAAAACTGACTATTAACGACCATTTTTATCATGTTTGATTTATTAACTTAAAGTTAATAGTAGTTTTATGGCTCAGATCTTTGACCAAACGACGTAAACTCATTTGAAAGGACCTGTAGTTCTGTATCATACAGCATAGCATCATCTAGTTAGACTTTGTTCCAGGGTTGCTAGAAGTGTTTATAATCTTGTGATTGAGCTGTTTCTAACATGTGTCATTACCTATGGTGAGTAGATCGTTCTGCATGTTTAATTGGGTCAGTTGATACATTTTTCTTTTTGCATTTTTTGTGACAATGATGCTGTAAATAATAGCTGCTGTATAAAACTTGTGTTTGAACTAATGAGAATGAACAAAAACTGGAAATACTTTGTATTGTGGGCCCTTTATTCACTTCACTTTCTATAAAGATGTATTTGTTGCTGTTCATTTGTGAGTTATTAAAAATGGAATGTGATCTTGAGAGAATTGTTTTGTTTAACTTGATCAAACTTTGTTGTTGTTCCTGTAATTAAAATACAGTATATAGAAGAATATGTAGCTATATCACTTACATGGTTGTACTGACCTAATATCTATACACAAATGTCATTTTACAGACATTCATTGTTATTGAGGACAATTAAAATTTTAAGTCAGCAATTTTGCCACCCCTAGAAAATTGCTGGCCACCCCAGGGGAAACCAGCGTTCTTAATAAATCATGTTAATGTTAACTCAAACCATAAATTCATCTTATTTAATCATGACATAAATGTAAAAAACCCAATAAAATAAATTATACTATTAATGAGTAAATAAATAATCAGATTTTAAAAAAATGTATATATGTTTCTGCTGCTCACC
Organism: Aphyosemion australe; assembly: GCA_006937985.1. Lineage (NCBI taxonomy): Eukaryota > Metazoa > Chordata > Actinopteri > Cyprinodontiformes > Nothobranchiidae > Aphyosemion > Aphyosemion australe. The sequence goes on along the minus strand of SSNS01000200.1, from coordinate 251,263 downwards.
ATTTTCAAAAAAGTTTTTATCCCCACAATTTTTTGTGAAGACCGCAACAGGCAAATAAAAAAATAAAATTCAAAAATAAATTTTGAAATAAAATTTAAAGTAACTGAAATGTAATTTTCTCAAATGTTTGTATTTGTCAATTTTGAGTTAAGTGTTTTGGATGCTTTTTGTTTTTTAATATAAAAGAATATAGGAGCAATGCAATGCATCTCCACAGGCTAAACTCTCCCAGAGTTACCACAAAGACCAATTTGGTGTGCCACCCCAAATTTTTCTCTGGCCCCATCTGGCCACCCTTAGCAACATTTTCTGGGGGCGCCCCTGCCTAAACAGACCAAAGAGTCTAAAAAATCTGAGGAGTTTCAACGTTTTCCGCATTGTTTTTGTAAAATGTTTGGCAACACTTTACAATAAGGGTCCCTTTATTAACCCCCCCGATCCTAACATTAAGGACACTCAATAGTTAATAATTGTGACGTTAATAAATGGACCCTTTGTTTATTAATGCTTAATAATGCACTAAGTGAAGATATTAAAGGAACCCTTATTGTAAAATGTTACCTGTATTCATTCTGTTTATTTGACCACCCTCCTCGTGGAAGGCAGAATTAAATGTTTTAACTACATATTCGATAATTATACTGCTATGAAATCTATATTTCTTTTATTATTTTCAGTTCACTGTTCCTTTTCTGGTTGAACTAGTTTTACAGAATAGCATAAGATCATCACCCAGTGCTGTGTTTCACCTTGTTAGTCAACTCCACCAGTTTTACATTTATTTTTAGAATTTATTTTCAATAAAAAAAAATTCTACCACATTTTTGGTAGCAATAAGCAGCAACCCTGAAGTGTCTCTTGGCATTAATCGTTTTTTTGAATCTGTGTTGTTAAGGCTCTTCAGTTATAATAGTATTAACATATATCAATTTTCATTACTTTCATATAACTCAGACACTTTATGAACCTATAAATCGCAATGCATACGTTTATAATAAAGTTAAATATTAAAATATACAAAATAAAAGTAATTATACTACTAATAAAATAAAAAGGGATTAAGTCCAACAGTAAACAAACTTCAGCTTGAGTGGCTATTTATACTTGGTTCAAGTGCCTGAGCTGTAGCCATTTATTAGAGCGTAGCTGTTTTTGGACTGTAAAAACTGACAACAGGCTGGGAAAATAAGCACTTGCCTACTTGTGCTCCTCCTGCTCGCACTCAAGCCAGCACTCGTGAGATCACATCTCTCCTGCTTCCACCTTTCTGCTAAACTAAGTACATAGATCTCTGTCATCACAGTGCCTCTGGAAACTGCCACATCTACCTCCAGCTCAGACTACGCTCCAAGCAGCCAAACAGGAGACCAAGAAATCAGCCATCACAGATCACTGAAGGAGGATGAACCACATCATGGACTGGAATAGGGGAAGAATCATTATTCCAGCAAACAATCAATTCAAACGATAGATCAGGGAGTCGTTTGAGAGCTGGAAGCGTGCCAGCAACACCATCAATCGGGATGAGGGGGCATACACCTTGTTACACTACTGGGACTCCATCCTCCAGAGCCGGCGGGAGAGAGGCGCGGCTGGTCTGGGGGTGTGGTTTGATAGCGCTCCCAGACCAGCCAGACATGATGACATGATGGCAGAAAGTCGGATGACGCTCTGAGGAAGACTGAAGTGCTCAGTCGAAACTGTCAGCAGGTATGAAAAAAACATCTTTAAAACCACAATGTCTGTCTTGCCAAAGGAAAAAAGGGAATATTAGTTCTGCCAGCTGACTGCTGGATGTTTATACAGGAAAGAGAGCCGACATGTATTTTGGCCCCATGTCACTGAGTGATTTATAAACTGGTAGTAGCACTTTAAATGGATTCTGTAGTTTACTGGTAACCAGTGTAGAGATTTAAGAACAGGAGTGATGTGCTCGGTTCTCTTGGTTCTTGTTAAGACTCTAGCAGCAGCATTCTGAATCAGCTGCAGTTGTTTCACAGCTTTTTTGGGAAGACCAGCCAGAAGTCCACTGCATAGTCCAGCCTGCTGGAGATGAACACATGAATGAGTTTCTATAGGTCTGATCTGGACATGAGACCTAGAGAAACTCATTCTGTTTCTGTCGTAGCAGAATTGTGAGGAAGGGAATTTATTTTTATATTTTTGCCACTAATATGAAAAAGGACAAAAAAAACAAGCTTGTTGAGAATTTAAAATCATTTAAACAAAATCTGACATAACACTCAGTGGCTGTTTAGAGCTCTTTATTAGTGTTCAAGAAAGAGAAACATTGTAAGAGAAATAAAAAATACTGCATTTAGACATTTTATCCAAACTGATAAAATACCCAAATCTTTACATGGTGATAAGACATGTTGCTGATGTGAAAATAAAAGTTTAATAACAATGAATTTACTTGAGTTGAAAATTACATTTGTACAACCAAGTAAACGATAAAGCTACATATTCTTCCATATGTTTTTTATTAGATACAACAACATGGTTTGATTTAAAGTTTTTCATTATGTAATGAATGATGCATAAAGGAACCTGGTAACTGCACCAGACAGCAAAAGCAGGTTTGAATCCATCCATCCATTATCTATACCCGCTTATCCATGCAGGGTCGTGGGGGGCTGGTGCCTATCTCCAGCAGTCAGTGGGCATGCAGGCAGGGTACACCCTGGACAGGTTGCCAGTCCATCGCAGGGCAACACAGAGACACACAGGACAAACAACCACACACACACCTAAGGACAATTTAGAGAGGCCAATCAACCTGACAGTCATATTTTTGGACTGTGGGAGGAGAACCCACGCATGCACAGAGATAACATGCAAACTCCATGCACAGAGACCCCAGGTTGGGATGCGAACCCACGACCTCCTTGGTGCAAGGAAACAGCGCTAACCACTGCGCCACTGTGCAACTCCAGGTTTGAATATATTTGTTAAAAGTCAGAGTGGCGATACAGAGGGAAGAGGATGAAGAAGTCCAGTGAGGATGAGGCAGGAGGCTTGGTGGATGGGTTCAGAGGGAATCAGGGTTCATGAAGCAGAAATGCCAGAAGACCTTACAACCTAACGATTGGGGTTCTTCTTCTACTTTTTTGTTTTATGGCGGTTAGCAGACAACATGAGATGCATCACCACCAACAACCCATTTGGAGTGTGGACTGGCACTAGCCTCCCATCTCTCCCCCTAAATCCTCCTCCCACCCTCAACAACTGGGCTGAGGAAAAGGGCTGCTGGATAAAGTAGTGAGGATCTGCTGACTGCAGGAGCTCAGATGTGCTGATAGAGAAAGTAAGACAGGAACAATAGAATGCAGCATAACTAGACTACTGTGTGACACACGGTGGCCTGTCGCGTTGCTGTACGCTCACTGACAAGCTAGCTTGTAAAATTTTTACATTCTCTCGAAAGTAGGGAAAAACAGTTTCTGTGAACGGGTCCTTGATGGTACAGACAAGCTTATTCCAGTGATGGTCAGTAAATGACAGCTCTGCTTTGTCATAATCAAGCTGCACTCTGAGCTTTCGAGGAGATGATTGTTTTGCTACCTCGATGAAATTAGCATCTGGTGGAAGTACTTGGAGAACGTTGGTGTTAGCACATTTGCAAACGGCCCATATTTTTGTACCAGTGGGATCTTTGCGTTTAGCAGCCACCCCCACAGCCCAAGAACCACCCACCTCCACATCCCAGCAATGTTTGCCTGAGTTAAAACCTTCATGACCGAGAACTTCTAAGTCTCCCAGCCTTTCAGGGTTTCTTGGAACAGGTTGACTCGTCTCACTCCCTGCTGAGCTCGTTAGGGTCTCTGAGACAGTCAGAGAGGCACCACCAGTGTTTGGGTCCAGAATCACAGGAGCTGCAGAGACAGAAACGGTTATCACAAAACTTTATAGTTAAATTAAAAATCCAGAATTCATTTGCACCAACTGGTGCAAACAAAAACATAAACAAAGTTAAGTTACTTACTGTACTCAACTATGTCTGCCATTTTGTTCAATACTGAGAACTGCAGGTTCCCGATGTGTTTGGCCTCATCCATCAACATTCCTGTTGGAGTCTCAGGTTCTGGCAGGCTGCACAAAGATCTGAACAGAGTGAAGAATTCACAGCTTATCATTTATTATTTTCAAACACATGGTTTCAAAGGAAATGACCTAATATCATGCATAGATAAAAGCAAGTTTTAAATAAAATTAGGAAAATAATATGGAGAAGAATGTAAAGATTTAAGGGCTGTTTGGTGAGATACAGTGGGACAAAAAAGCATCCTGGAGTGGCCTAGCCCGTCTCCAGATCTCAACCAGAAAATCTTTGAAGGGAGTTGAAAGTCTGTGTTGCCCAGCGACCGCCCCAAAACATCACTGCCCTAGAGGAGATCTGCATGGAGGAATGGGCCAAAATACCAGCAACAGTGTGAAAACCTTGTGAAGACTTACAGAAAACATTTGATTTCTGTCATTGTCAACAAAGTATTAAGATGAAATTTCGTTATTGACCAAATAATTATTTTCCACCATAATTTGCTAATAAATTCTTTAAAAATCAGACAATGTGATTTTCTTCTCATTTTCTCTCTCATAGTTGAGGTTTACCTATGATGAAGAGTACAGGCCTCTCTCATCTTATTAAGTGGGAGAACCTCCTCAATTGGTGGCTGACTAAATACTTTTTTGCTCCACTGTATGAGTATAATATAATAAGCATGATTTAGCTAGTTAGAGCAGCTATCCTGGACAAAACACTCCAACTCAAATCTAACTTAATGTGAAGAGTTGATGAAACGTACCTCTTCTTGGTTCTCTTGAAATTCTATCAGATCAAAAGTGAACAAGAGAGAATATTAGTGCAGAAACATAAAACTAGAACCATTTTCACAGTGTTTGGTAAATACCAGCATGAATGAGAGGTCATCAGCTCTCGTCTCCTCTTCTATCATCTGGATTTTTTCTGTGAGTTCAGAAATCTCAGCAGTCAGGTTCTGAATCTTCACGTCCATCGCTGAACTCTTGGCTGAAGCTTCGTTCTGACAAGCGTCTATCCTGTCAGCCTCCTCGGCTCTCAGGAACTGGTACAGCTTCTGAAAATCAGCTCTGATCTTCTTCTCTGTCTGCTGAGCCTGAAGCTGTAAAAACATGTTTAGAGTAAATAAATTATGATGTTTTTTACCTGTGTTGTCATGACGCCTGAGATTCACCTGGATGTGGGCGGCCATTTTATCCCTGGTTTGTTTCTCTTGTGTATACAATCCTCTCTTATTTTTCAGGGCGACCATGTTGGCCTGCAGTTCATTCTGGAAGTAAGTGCATGCATCAGATGCACCCATATCAGCAATTAAATAGATTTTAATATAATCTACTTACTCTGCACTCCTCTGCTGCTTCATTAATAGGAACACAGTTGTGTTTCTTGTGTGCTTTTGCATCCCGACAAATCACACAGATCACTTGCTTGTCATCCTGACAGAAGAGCTTGAGTTTCTCACCGTGCAGTTGGCAAATTTCTCTGGATCCTGCAGCAGATTTCTTGTTTCTCTCTTGTCTCAGTGAGTCAGAAAGATTCTTCAGAGCTATGTTCCGAGGCGGCTGACTCATCGTAACTATTTCTTTACAGACTGGGCAGATCCTTACTGCACTCTGTCTCCACCACTCCTGAATGCAGTCACTACAGAAGCTGTGGCCACACAGCAGCAACACTGGATCTGTATAGAGATCACAGCAAACCGAGCAGGAACAGTCCTCTTCAGTCTGAGAGACGTTTGCAGCCATTGTTTTGATATTAGCTCTTATCCTGCTCGACTCACTCAGCCTGTTTAGTTTCACTTTCAAAATCAGTTCTATTTATGCAGATTAAATTCTTAAAGTTACAAGAACCTCTGTGTAAAACCTCTCACTACCTCCTAAATTATCAAATGTTTGCCTCTTGCAGTTAATAACCTCCTGTTTTAGACATAAAACTACCTGAGACACACAGAGACACAAACCTGACTTACTTCCTCATTCACTCTCAGTAAAGAGGGAGGAGCATGTGTGTTTTTTTAAACCTGTTCTTTATTTACAACTGGGAAAATAACAATATAAGTCAGTCTGTACTGTACGGACCAGAGATGTCAGAGAATAATCAGCAGGGCCGTGCAGAGACATGTGAAGGGGCAGGTGTTAAAGAAGGCAAGGCAGCTTTATTTATATAGCACACAGAGGCAATTCAGTGTGCTTTCCAGTAGCGAAAATAGCATGAACATTAAAATCAACGTGACAGCACATCCGGGAGGGGCTCAGAGTAGATCCACTGCTCCTCCACATTGAGAGGAGCCAGTTGAGGTGGCTCGGGCATCTGATTAGGATGCCTCCTGGACGCCTCCCTGGTGAGGTTTTCCAGACACATCCAACCGGGAGGAGACCCAAAGGAAGACCCAGGACACGCTGGAGGGACTATTTCTCTCAGCTGGCCAGGGAACGCCTTAGGATTCCCCCGGAAGAGCTGGCCCAAGTGGCTGGAGAGAGGGAAGTCTGGGCCTCTTTCCTTAGGCTGCTGCCCCCGCGACCTGACTCCGGATAAGCGGAAGACAATGGATGGATTTAAAAGTTACTAGAGTTGGGGCACATTTGAGGTCATAAGGAAGCCGATTCCATCTGTGTGCAGCATAGTAGCTAAAAGCAGCTTCACCATGTTTGGCTCTGACCCGGGGTTCTACCAGCTGACTGTTTCCTAAGGATCTCAGAGCCCTGCTGGGTGTATATACTGCAAGGGGATCCAACATGTGTTTTGGCCCATGCCACTGAGTGATTTATAAATTAGTAGAAGCACTTTGCAATATATTCTGTAGTTTACTGGTAACTAGTGTAGAGATTTAAGAACAGGAGTGATGTGCTCGTTTCTCTTGGTTCCTGTTAAGACTCTAGCACAGAGGTGCCCAAAGTGGGGCCCGCGGGCCAAAGTTGGCCCGCCAAACCACTAGAATTGTCCCGCCCCTGCAGTTGCCAAAGACACAGGATCTAACTCAAGTAAGACATGTTGTCACAGATTCACACATCAATAGACACTGCCCGGCCCCAAAAAAAGTCTCCACCTGGATTTAACTAAGCATATAGGTACGAGCCTCCTGGATAATTACTGCAACAAGTTATTTAACCCAACTGGTGCAATGAGTTGCTTCTCATTTCTTCAACAACCATGTGAAAGACACATCTGGTGGTCGTGGAAAAGATGTTAGTCTGTTTGAGAAGGGTCACATCATTGTCATGCATCAAGCAGAGAAAACATCTAAGGAGATTGCAGAAACGACTAAAACTGGGTTCAGAACTGTCCAACGCATCATTAAAAACTGGTCTGATGAGTCCAGATGGACCCTGTTCCAGAGTGATGGGTGCATCAGGGTAAGAAGAGAGGCAGATGAAGTGATGTACCCATCATGCCTAGTGCCTACTGTACAAGCCTGTGGGGGCGGGGCTATGATCTGGGGTTGCTGCAGTTGGTCAGGTCTAGGTTCAGCAACAGGATGTGCTCCAAGAATGAGGTCAGCTGACTACCTGAATATACTGAATGACCAGGTTATTCCATCAATGGATGTGTTCTTCCCTGATGGCACGGCCATATTCCAAGATGACAATGCCAGGATTCATCGGGCTTAAATAGTGAAAGAGTGGTTCAGGGAGCATGAGACATCATTTTCACACATGGATTGGCCACCACAGAGTCCAGACCTGAACCCCATTGAGAATCTTTGGGATGTGCTGGAGAAGGCTTTGTGCAGCGGTCAGACTCTACCATCATCAATGCAAGATCTTGGTGAGACATTAATGCAACACTAGATGGGAATAAATCTGGTGACATTGCAGAAGCTTATCAAAACAACGCCACAGCAATGCGTGCTGTAATCAAAGCTAAAGGTGGTCCAACAAAATATTAGAGTGTGTGACCTTTTTTTTGTGGCAACTTATTTTTTTGGCCATGCAGTGTATTTTTCTGGCATGAGATGCTCATGGGCCTACTGGGTTTATAAGGACTGCATGTAGTCCTTGCTCATGGTGCCGTCTTTGACATATCAAAAACTAAGATTACAATTGAAATACAAGCAACTACAAGGGACATTAAGAGTAGATTTGTGCACACATGCACATTTGCACACTTGTTAAGACCACAAAGAGTCATATTTTGTCAATGTATGAAATGTCCCATGAGCCTTTGCTGCTGGAACGGACTGGATCAAACTTCCTCCAAGTTTGAGGGTCACCACTCTGCCTGCTAGCTTATCCACTATTAGGAACATGGAGCGGCATCGTCAGTGGCACACAGATAAAAGACATTTAAAAAAATGCTGGGAGGAAGAATATTTTTTACTGATGTCAATGATATTGAAAAGCTGATAAGTGCCAAAGAACAGCTTCATGTTTCTCGTTAGTAGTGCCATTATAATGATGCTGTTACTGTTGATGTCACTGGGGAGGCACTCTGACATTTTGCACTACATTTGATTACAATCAAAGACTGAAGTTCTAAATTGTTCTAGATGCCTATATGTCACTAGCTCTTTAAAAGTGTTAATTACTGATATAATCATTATAATAATGTGAAAATCTGTATTTTTTTATTCTTGTCAGTTGAGTAATATACATCATTACATGTTGTTATGTTTAAACTAAATGTACATTACACTTCACATTTATACAGTTGACATAAATTTAGTTAATTCAACATTTTATTTCTTACAGTGTAGTTTGATCAAATTAAACAAAACAATTCCCTCGAGATTACATTCCACCTCCATTAGCTCACCAAAAAGAACTGAAAAAAGTACACTGATTTAGTAAACTCCAATACAAGACTTTCCTTTAAGTTTCCTCCAGTTTTTGTTCCTTCTCTCATTAGCTGAAACACCATAGCATCATGTAACAGATATGTATTTATAGTGCAGCATAGCAGACGAACGTGCAAACAGAAAAATGCATCAACTCTCTAAATTAAACCTGCAGAAAGATCTGATTATGACTGACATGTTAGAACCAGCTCCATTACTAAATTATAAACACTTCAACAACAAAGTATAACTAACTGATCTATGTTCTATGTAATACTGTACTATACTACACATCTACATCGTTTACTGAGTTTAAGATGTTCAGTCAAAGATCTGAGTCTAAAATGAGTTTTTGATCGTGAGTTTCTGGGTTAGGTTGTGCTCACTGACACTTTAGCTGGTAACATTTTCACATTTTCTTTAAAGTACGGAAAGACAGTTTCTGTGAATGAGTGCTTGATGGTATGAACAAGCTTTTCCCTATCGAGGTCATAAAAGGACAGCTCTCCCTGGTCATAATCAAGCTGCACTCTGACCTTATGAGGAAACGAATCTCCTGCTACCTCTTTGTACTCATCCTCTGGAATAAGTTCTCGTAGGACTTTGGTGCAAAGGCACATGTAGATGGCCCATGTGTTTTCATGAGGATCGATTTTAGCAGCCACCCCCACGGCCCAACAACCGCCCACCTCCACATCCCAGCGATGTTTACCTGAGTTAAAACCTTCATGACCGAGGATGTCTGAGCCTCCCAGCTTTTCAGGGTTTCTTGGAAATGGTTGACGCTTCGAAATTACTGCTGAGCTCGTTAGGTTCTCTGAGACGGTCAGAAAGGCGCCACCGGTGTTGGGGTCCAAAATCACAGGAGCTGTAGAGAAAAAGAAACTGTTATCACAAAACTCGTCAAAACAAAATCCAGGTTTTGTTTGCATCAAACTGATCTCTTACTGTACTCGACTATGTCTGCCATTTTCTTCCAGACTGAGAACTGCAGGTTCCCGACGTGTTTGGCCTCATCCATCAACATTCCTGTTGGAGTCTCAGGTTCTGGCAGGTTGCACAAAGGTCTGAACAGAGTGAAGAATGCACGGATTATTAGACAATATTCTCTAATAGTAACTATAGGGCCAACAGAAAGCAGCATAAAGGGAAGAGTTGATGAAACGTACCTCTCCTTGGTTCTGTTGAAATTCTATCAAATCAAAGGTAAACAAGATATTAATGCACCAAATTTAAAACTAGAACCATTTTCACAGAGTGTTTGGTAAATACCAGCATGAATGAGAGGTCATCAGCTCTCGTCTCCTTTTCTATCATCTGGATTTTTTCTGTGAGTTCAGAAATCTCAGCAGTCAGGTTCTGAATCTTCACGTCCATCGCTGAACTCTTGGCTGAAGCTTCGTTCCGACAAGCGTCTATCCTGTCAGCCTCCTCGGCTCTCAGGAACTGGTACAGCTTCTGAAAATCAGCTCTGATCTTCCTCTCTGTCTGCTGAGCCTGAAGCTATAAAAACATGTGTAGAGTAAATAACATCTGTTGTTTCTTACCTGTGTTGTCATGACGCCTGTGATTCACCTGGATGTGGGCGGCCATTTCCTCCCAGGTTTGCTTCTCCCGTGTATACGATCCTCTTTTACTTTTCAGGGTTTGCAGGTTGACCTGCAGCTCCCTCTGGAAACAAATATGCATCAGATGCACCCAAAACAACAATTAAATAGTTATAATCTACTTACTCTGCGGTCCTCTGCAGCTTCAGTAATAGGAACACAGTTGTGTTTCTTATGTGCTTTCTCTTCCCAACAAATCACACAGATCACTTGTTTGTCATCCTGACAGAAGAGCTTGAGTTTCTCACCGTGCAGTTGGCACAATTCTCTGGATCCTGCAGCAGATTTCTTGTTTCTCTCTTGTCTCAGTGACTCAGAAAGATTCTTCAGAGCTATGTTCCGAGGCGGCTGACTCATTGGAAACATATCTTTACAGACTGGGCAGATCCTCCTTCTACTCTGTCTCCACCACTCCTGAATACAGAACCTACAGAAGCTGTGGCCGCACAGCAGCACAACAGGATCTGTATAGAGATCACAGCAAACCGGGCAGGAACACTCCTCTTCAGTCTGAGAAGCCATCTAACCCTGCTTGACTCACTCAGTCTGTTTAGTTTCACTTTTAAAATCTATCTTATTTGTGCAGATTCAGTTCCTAAAGTTACATGAACATACTTGAAAAAACTCAAAGAACTTCTAACTTTGCAAATAATTACCTCAATTAGTGAGTAATCTCCGTTTTTAGAAAAAAACTACATTACAGGCAGAGATACATAAACCTGTGACTTACTTGCTCCTCTCTGAGTAAAAAAGGGAGGAGCTATTTTTTTTCAAACTGTTCTTTATTTACAAATGAAAAAAATATTTTAATGAACACATCTGTACTGTTAAGACCAGATATGTCACAATATTAGGGTGTAAATACTTTTGATGAAAATAATTTTCATCTATTTATAGGATAATGTCAATAAAACAATAATAACCTTATTGAAAAAAATATAAATAAATCAGAGATGGGATTTAATGTGTTAATTATGATTAATTAATTAATTAGAAAAAAATAACACGTTTAAAAAAATTTATGCATTTAACCCTTTGGGCCTTTGAAGTTTAGCAGCAAAATAGATGCCCTGAATATCAATAAATATCATCAAGCTGCATGTCCATATGTATTGTTTGATTCTCTGTATCATTATTTTTAGTTTAAAATATTGCTTTCAGGGCAATTAATTAGTTTATTTTGTTAATTGAATTCCACCCCTAAAATAAATATATATAATAAAAAATGAATAAAAATAACATTGGCACTTATGTCCTTCAGTACTTAAGATTTTCCACAAGGAGGCAGAAGAATTAAATTGAGGAATATACTAATCCTAGTGATGTCATGAGATTAAAATTTGTTTTAGATTAATTAATTATGACCTGTAATTAATTAATCTAATTAATCTCTTTTAAATCTCACCTACTAATGGCTGAGAAAATCCCTCATTTTCATGTATTTTTATTTAAATTCATTACATTATTGTAGCAGACTAAAATATTAAACTGGCTTTATAAAGTCATTTATTGTTTAACAGACTTCTAAACTTTCCTTTTCCATCACCAAGGCAGAATAACACTGTGCTCTTTTGTCAGTCTCGAATAATTAGAAATTAAAAATAAAACATCAGGTCCGTATAGAATAATCTAAGTTAACACATCAAGGAACACTTTTTTTGAGCAATGCAAATAGTGATCACAGAACTTTTTACTAAAACATTTATCTAAAATTAAAATAGACCTGTAAGTTACAGTGCTGTAAGTTAGCATATCAAAACTGACAATTAATCACAAAATATTACGCTTTTTCATAAAATCTGACATGTGGTATGGCATGACGGTTACATATAAATATAATTACATAAAATAAATATAATTTAAAATAAAAAATCCCAACAGGTAGGCTAGAAACATCCCAGTAAAGTTTTTAGTAGATTAAAAATTAGATTAACTCAATTAAAAAATAGTGCACTAAATGTGACTGTAATTAATTAATCTCAAATATGAATATGCAAAGCTAATACGATACATTTGGTATTAATAGGCAGGTTTTTTCTGTGTACATTTTTACCATTAAGCTTCAGATGGTCAGACATCTGAGGGTGTAAAGGTTAAAACAGCAACCAGGTCTTTGAGGGAAACCTTGTAACCCTGCTGCTCAGTGTCTAATGCAAGAAATCTGTTTCTTATTGTTGAGTTTACCTTTAAATGAATGCTTATTAGCATTAGGCTAAACCCACTTCTCCCATTCTCTTAACTTTTTATCCAAACCTGCTTTGCACACTCACACTGGGAGCAGGAGCATAAAACTGTACAAAAATGGCATCAAATTTCTATGCTAGATATATTTTATTGTCTCAACAAATGTCATAAAGTCCAGTTATGTTGGGTCTATTTTAACTGTTACCCTTTGCAACTTTGATTCAGTAGGGGCCCCGGGTGCATGGAGTCATGCTAGAAAATCATGCAACAAAAGCACTTTTTGTAATGCATACTCACTTTTGTGCACAACCCCACCTTTCTCTCTCAGGCACATTTTTCACATTAAAGCCCCCTCATAAGTTAAATACATCAGAATCTCTGCAGTGATTTGCCCTTTGACCGTAGCAGCTAAAGCTATCAGAAGCTAACAGTTTCAACATAACTATCCACTCTTTTAATCTTTGCAGACATTATTGTTCAAACTAAAAGCAATCGGGTCAATCTGTTTTTATGTCAAATATCCAGTTTTTGTGTGTCAGCAGCAGTAAACCCAGCATCAGCGTTTTAGCTAGCTGTCAGAGCAACAGGTTATCTGTCACCGAGGCACAGTGCGAGTTCTGTTACATAACGTTGGCTGGTGTAATTGTTCCAGCTGGGAATAGTGGTGCAGGAATAGTTTCTTTGTGGGACTGTTTCTATGCTTAAATATTATATCCATAACCATAAAACATGTAATGCACATGAAGCCAAGTGTTCTGGATCTGGCTACAGTAGCCTCCCCAGGGTGGTGCAGTAAAACAGTCCTGAGCCGCCATTAAGGGGAAAGCTGGAAGAAATACCGCACAGAGACTGGGACTAAACGAGAGGCAGAGCACAGCCGATGGTAGACTAATCCTGCTGGACTGGTGTCCAACTCCACCCTGCTCCAGCATTCACAAACCCTCAAACACAATCGTGTCTCTTCAGACTTAAAATTCAGGACAAAATCCCCCACTATCAGGCTCTTTATGCTTTCTGTCTCGACTGCACTCACACACACTTGATCATCGTCCCGGTAAATAAGACATCTGCTCCTTCGTCCGACTTGATCTGAATCCCAGAGAAGAGCTGCAGTCACTCGTGCATTCAGAATACAGATTTCGTTTAGTTACAGATTTGTTGAAAAACCTCAGTTTGGAAATGTGGAGGTTCATTTCACAGGCTGACACAGCTGTTAGGTCCCCGTATGATTGGTGACAGACCTTGGTCGGCAGTAAGTCAGGCTTATTTCTGGTAAGATTATTTTTTGCTAGAAATTCTGTTCATAACTTTTATGGACAGATTTTCTAGGCGCTGAGGGGATCCGTTTTAGTGACCTAAGGATCAGGTCTCTGCTTTTTGCAGATGATGTGGTTCTGTTGGCTTCATCAGAACGTGATCTCCAGCTTTCACTGGAGCAGTTCACAGCCGAGTGTGAAGCAGCTGGGATGAGAATCAGCTTCTCTAAATCCGAGACCATGGTCTTGAGTTGGAAAAGGGTAGAATGCCTTCTCTACGTAGGGACGAGGTCCTGCCCCAAGTGGAGGATTTAAGTATCTCAGGTTCTTGTTGACGAATGAGTGAAAAATGGGGCGGGAGATAAACAGGTGGATTGGTGCTGCATCTGCAGTGATGCGGGCGTTGTACCGGTCTGTCGTGGTGAAGAGAGAGCTGAGCCAGAAGGGAAAGCTCTTGATTTACCAGTCGATCTACGTTCCTACTCTCACCTATGGTCACGAGCTTTGGGTAGTGACCGAAAGAACGAGATTGCGGATACAAGCGGCCAAAGTTTTCTCCGCAGGGTGTCTGGGCTCTCCGTTAGAGATAGGGTGAGAAGCTCGGTCATCCGGGAGGGGCTCGGAGTAGATCTGCTGCTCCTCCACATCGAGAGAAGCCAGTTGATGTGGCTTGGTCATCTGGTTAGGATGCCTTCTGAACGCCTCCCTGGTGAGGTTTTCCGGGCACGTCCAACCGGGAGGAGACCCAAGGGAAGGCCCAGGACACGCTGGAGGGACTATGTTTCTTGACTGGCCTGGGAACGCCTTGGGATTCCCCAGGAGGAGCTGGCCCAAGTGGCTGAGGAGAGGGAAGTCTGGGCCTCTCTGCTGAGGCTGCTGCCCCCATGACCTGACCCCGGATAAGCGGAGGAAAATGGTCTTCAATTTTATCTGGCCTGACAAGCTAATCCAGCTAAGTCTGGTGCATATTCAGAAGGAACAACATCACATTTCTGTTAGAATAACAGTGATTTGCAAAACAATGAATGAAATAGTCCGTGTTCAGGCCAAAGTAATACGTTGGACATGTTTTGAGACCACAGTAACTTGGTCTTGACCCTTAACCATTAGGTCATCAATCTGGTCAGATAGATCTAAGCCTCCATAGAAACACATTTATTAAGATCGGAACCTTCCTGTGTCGGACATCTGTGGTTCAAAAGCAACCAGAGCAGCAGCTTTGCAGAGGATCATTACAGGAATTTACAACGTGTTTAATGTTCCTTTTGTTCCTCCCTGTGGCAGCTTTTCAGGAACGCAGACACCTGCAGAGAGCTCATCTTCACCATGAAATCCTTTTCTATATTTTTAGCTAGATGCTATTGTTGTTCCTGTTTCTTTTATTAATATATCAACTCCTGAAGTCCAGAATGCCCCGGACTTGTTTCTATGTGCTCAGCCCCTGAAATAAACCCAGCCCGCCATAACATTTGGCAATCCAATTTGAGATGCACGCCTGGCTCAGGAACAGGAGAGGTATAGATTAACTGTAGTAATAACCATAAATCACGTCTGAAATGCTGCCATGTCACATGCCACACTGCGCCACTGACGACCAGGCCCATCTTTCAGCGGGTATTTTTATCCGCCTGCCCTGACACTCGACTTTTGGAATCGTCCTCTCGTTTTACGTCGTCAGCACCTCGGCCCAGCCTGTGCACAAGTTCTTCACATATCTATAAATACCAGCCAGCTAAGGGGCATTTTCTCCCACCCCCACCTTTCTGCTTGGCAGGAACCACCAGCTCTGTGACTTGGCAAGGAAAACCTGCAGTCCTATAACGCCACCAGACATCTTAGGGCCTTTGGCCTCCGGAGACCAAAAAATACCCACCTGCTAGAAACCTTTAAAATCCAAAATGGGTCCAGCTTAACAGATAATCAGCTGTTTTTACTATTTCAGTGTCCATTTATTTATATTTAACTCCACATTTTTTTATTTAACAAAAGGACCAGCTAGAATTGATGTATTTTTATCAGACCAGTACTTTGGTTAGCATGTTAGCCTAAAGGTGTGGTTGAAGCGCTATCATATATCAGCGCTTGTTGGCTCATTCACACACTTTCACACAGAGAGAGAGAAATGCACAAACAACCGAGCATGTTTCCTCTGTCCAGAATGTTCTGCCAAGTTTTTTAAGCATGCTGACACGAGGCACTAGACTGCAGGTCACCAACAGCTTCCTGCTATTTTGGGTCGCGTTGCAGCTTGAGGTTTTAATTTATTCTGCCACGACGAGTCAATCACTTCTTGGTTTGGAGCCGCGAGCGCTGCTGGAGGAAGTGGCTGAGGGGAACGCAGCGGGATTACTCTTCTTAAAGGAGTCAAATCAGAATATAATTACATTATGGGAGACAAAAAACTTGAAAATGATCAACTTGAATGGTTTAATTCCAAACTTTAGTCAGAACGAGTAAAGTGGAATTTGCAGAAAGTAAGAACAAGAACAAGTTTTATGGTGCATAAAGCATTGATCGCTGCATGATAATGGTTATAATATTAAAATTTAGTTTTTAAATGAACTAATTGATGAAATGCATTTGGAAAATCACATTTTTGCTCGGATATTAGTAAACACAAATTCCAGACACACTGTCTTTTCAAAGATACATACTGTACTAATCTACCCTTTTCTACTTTTTAGATGAGGTGAAGTAGGTTTTTTGTGATATTTTGCCTCTTATATGAAAACAAAGTTGAGGCTCAGATTAATCAATGATGTGCTGCAAATTCTTTGCTCTGTTTTTTGCACATTTGCAGCTGCTGTCTAATTCGTTTGAGGTCAGATTTGCAAAGCAAACAGCACTAATTGCTTCATATGTCTATGAAAGTCAGCAGGTGTGAGTAATTTTCTCCTTTTTGCATCTGCAGTAGATGAATAATCTCAAAATGGATTTCTGTTCCGAACACACAGAATCAGCTCTCAGATTACTTACTTTGGAATTTGTTTGTTCCTGTTCGGATGTGCAGCTCTTTCTGCTGTAATGTTTAATGTCCACACCCATAAAGGTTTTTTATTCTAAATGTAAAACACCAAAATGTAGGATTTCACCTCATATTTTGACTAATTATTTGTAGATTCAATAGTCTGACAATCGTTATCAGATCATGGAGGATGGATTCAGATTTTTCCTGACACGCCTGACCTCTTTTTGTTAAGACAATAGCGTGACTGAAATCCTTCTTGTTTAAAAATCTGGGCAGATTTTCTTCAAAATGCATCCACAACACATTTAAAAGGCTACAAACTGCACCTGTGCAGAGAGTCTGTTGCACGGGCTTTGTCAATCAATGTCAAGTTTAGAGAAATGTTTAAGTTAAGCTCCAGGAAGGCATAATCAGGAAACAATCATGTTTATTAGCAGGTGTTGCTGCTCATAAAATGAAGGTCCTGCTTACTGGAAACTCCAGCT
This sequence comes from Aphyosemion australe, assembly GCA_006937985.1. Taxonomy (NCBI): domain Eukaryota; kingdom Metazoa; phylum Chordata; class Actinopteri; order Cyprinodontiformes; family Nothobranchiidae; genus Aphyosemion; species Aphyosemion australe. Next base: position 233,950 of record SSNS01000200.1, on the reverse strand, counting down.
AAGTAGAGAAAAACACTCCACACCAGAAAATATCCTGATCTCATGACAAACAAAGGTGCAAAACACTAATTTGCACCTACAGGTGCACAGTCCTTTTGTAAATTCGGGCCCTGCTTGTACTATCAACAAGGGGACTCCCTTTTTTTAATGGGTCCTCCCCACTGACTCCAAAGGAATCTCTATCTCTATTACTCCCACCAAACCAATGAATGTTTTCTTTTGTAAATACTAGAGTACGTATCTCGCAATTGCTGTTGGTTTCTGCATGGTTGACATAGAAAATGCAATCGGTGTGAAATGGAAATGTTCTGCAATGCAACAAAAACACCCATACAAAAGAATGTACGTTCATATTCACTTAAACTAAAATAGTTCCATTAGGAGGAGCCTTTTAAAACCATCTCAGAGTGTTTGTAGTTCCAGCTCACACAGAACCAGCCTGCCACCAATCCTGTATACGTCATTTATAAAAATGCTCCTTTGGTTTCTTTTTTAACATTCTTATCTGATAAGTCAGCGAAACGTCTAACAATGGAATCCAAATCAGTGATTATTCTCTTTTTGTTAGCCGGAGGCCTCTCCTCTTCTTTTCAAGAGCCATGCCAGTTTCAAATTCGACCCTCTCATTTCGTTGCCAACACACTCACACGTCAGTCATCATGTGAGGTCATGCTTACTACGCATGGCATTATGTGACTTTCGCTGCCTGCATCAGCCAGTTTCTTACAGCGAATGACTAATAGGCTCACTCAGAGGTCACCTTGCAAGATAATTTTCAATTCTCGGCCTCCATTTTTTCTGTGCAAGTCGGCTTATAGCAGCGAAGAAACAAATAATTTCTGCAGAAGCTGTATTTATCACAAATGTTATGTTAGCGATGCGTGCGTGTGTGTGTGTGTACATGTGTGGTGTGTGTGTGTGTGTGTGTGTACATATCAGAGGACTCTGAGGTTTCTAACATTAGATTCTCAAATAAATGACAGCATGTTAAAGGAACGCTGATCTGAGGCCAGCTGGATCCATAAGTAGTAATATTATTTCAAATAAACTTCATTTCAAAACTTTGATCTGTTTCTGTCAAGCAGCTTATTGCATGTTTTTCAGATTTTTATTGCACAGCTTTTCTAATTTTCTCCTTTAATTTCTCCAAATCAGATGTTTTTCTAACTGTTTACATTATGTGAGCGACGTATGGAGCAAATTTCCTTTAATTGCATGCAAACACAAAAAGTACATTTATATTATTTATGAGGAATATTGTGCTTTTACCATAACTCTCAGAATCTATTTGATTCCGTCTGAATTGAATGAGATTATTTTAGGACACTTCACAAATTTAATCTCTGTTCAATATTTGCATTAAATTCATGCAAAAACCTTTCAAATGTGAAAATTATTAGTTTTTTAAATCAGGGATTAGTTGCAGAGCCGCAATAAAACAAATCTGACTGACACGAGGACTCAGGCTTGTTTTTGCAGATGGGATATTTAAAACTTTCAGCGCGTCATTTGGACCAAACTATTAATAAGAAGTCCTGCCCCCCCCCCCCCCCCCCCCCCCCCCCCCCCAACTAAACCCCATTACTCCTCTGGACACGTGCCAGTGTCGGCATGGCAGCTGGGCGCATGCGCAGCGGCTCGGTCCCCATGCAGTCCTATCCAATGCCCCTGAAGAAGCCCAGGGCTCAAACTTGGACGCTGACTGAAAATAATGTTTCCCGCGGAAGTTAAGGCTTGTGACGACGCGCAGGGCCGGAACTCGGGTCAGCGCTTGTGAGTGGGCTCAAACTCGCTCTGAGAGACTCTGCAGGGCTTCAGGTTGTTCCTTTTGAATGTAATATTGTTTTGGGGGTGGCTCGGTGCTCGGGTCCAGTCAGTGACAGCCTGCAAACAGCAGGGAGAGCTGTGCAGCGCAGCGCACTGCGCGCTCCTGGAGCTCATTCTGACACAGGTACGTCCAGTTTACGCTGGTTTAGAGTTTATGTTTGATGTTAAACGGATCTGGGTTTTTATGAACTCTCACGAGCGTTCAGAACAAATGTCATGCGTTTTTGAACTTTTAATAAAGACAGAGAGTCTAACTAGAATAAAGGTGAATAAATAATTTGTAGCGCAATTAGTGTTAATTAATCCAAGTGGTGACAGTTTGTGTTTATTAGAGCTTGAGTTAATTTAATCCGTTTACTTTTTGCGTTTTTTACAGATTTAGACGCATTTTCAGATTTATTCTAATCAGAATCAGGAGATCCGCTCAAACTTTAATGTGAAATCATGACTGTAAATATTGTTTTTCATTTTTGCAATTAACTAATATTTAACTGTAATTTTCTCATGTTGCCATTTTAAAAGTCTGATTATTTTGGACACATGGTGACAGATTATATCTGCAGATCTGTATCTCGCGCGTCCATCATGCATCCATTCATCCATCCATCCTCCACGTGGACTTTGTGTTTATATTTGTAGGAAATGGGAATCTTATACCGCGGGCGGCTCTGCAGGGCCTCAGTGGCCCCTGGTTACGGGCCTGCCCCCTCCACCCCGGAGCAATAACACACCGACGCAAAATCTAATAGGACCCGCGGCTCCGTAATCCACTCAGATTAGATTTCTCATTAAAAGGCTCCATCCAGCGCACAGAAAGACCGACACGTCACTGAGGGTGTGTGGAAGGTTTGGTTAAATTATAAATAATCATTAAGATTTATCTTATAAATTATTATTTTGCTCCATATTAATAACTAAAATAACTGATCAGACATTAAATTAAAAATGACTTTTCTGTTGAAGCGAGGCCTGCTTGGAAATGTTTTAATCAAATAGTTTTAATTAAAAAAATGTGACGTTTGTGGGTCTTATTAATTTATTTATTTGGCTATAAATAAATAAAAATATTTTATCACATTTTATTCTCTCTTATTTTTGCTTATTTTATCATTTAAAACCCATTAGAGAAGAAAAACATAAACCAGACATTTTTAGCTGACAGGATTTATTATAATCTGTTTTCATTTAAAACATTTATTTATTATTTGCTATTGACATAAACAAGAAGTCAGTTAGTCTAATTTTAAATGAATTCACTTCTTCAAAACTAAAAGAAATACTGATGTAGAAAAAATAAAATGTTTTTTTTTTATTGTCAAGGTGACGAATCTTTTCTTGAAACTAATATCCGGATCGAAACGGTTTAATTTAAGTTTATTATGTGACTTTTCTCTGCAGCTGTGGTTTGTTTAACATCTTCTGTTCAGCTCTCAGAGCGTGAAATTAAGGCTGTCTGCAGCCGCGTGCTGCCCCTACACACACACACACACACACACACACACACACACACACCGTCTCATATGTGTGTTTCTTATGTCGCTGTCAATACTCACAGTAAGAAATATAATTCTCTCTTATGGGACTCTGAAGGAAATGGCAGCGTTATTGATCTCCTGCTCAGTGTCAGGTTAGCTCAGCAACAGCAACATGCTCCAGCAACACTCAGCCTTTATTTAATAAGATTTGACACAATATAATAAAAAAGCATCATGGGATTATGCTTTTATTTACTTCTATTTAAAGCAATAAACTCATAGAATAAACCATTCAACACTTATAAAATGACATTTGACTCTCATTGTTTAGAGTTTGTAACACAATAAGTCTAAAAGTTTTAAATAAGTCATAAAAAGTTAGAGGTTGATGAAATAGAGGCTTGATTATGTCCTCCACAGAGGTGAGAGAGAGATGGAGGGAGAGGGAGGGAGGGGTTGAGGCTGGAGGCTCCTGCACAAATCAATTCACCTGAGAGACGCATTATTGTCTTCGGTTTCAGGCCAGGAGGAGCTGAGCGCTATGAAAAATTAAAAGGATGCCAGTTAGTTTAAAGGCTCGGGGCCAGAAACCTCCTGGGTGCACACACACACACACATGCACGCTCAGCAGGAACCATGACCCTAATTTAATGTTCAGTGGATTTCTGGGCCATTTTAAAGTGAGTATTTGTGCAAAAGTTAGTTTAAAAACATTCTGGCTTTTGTAGAAACCATGAATGGCATCAGTTTGGAGAAATAAAGGTTAAATGACAGGAGTGATGAGCAAAGATGGCTCCACTCTCTTGATTATTCCAGCAGTTCCTGCACTAACACCCACACAACTTCATGTAAATAAACAGGAAGTGCGAAACTGGAAACTGTGTAAAGATTTATTAAATAACGCAGAATCTGGTCTTTTTGGAGATTGATATGCTTTGGTCTTGCTCAAACTAGCCGTTAGCTCATCAGTCCTGAAAGATGTAAACTCTTTCTCAGAACAGAGGCTGTTCAGGAACTACTTTTAAGTATTTCTAACTTTTATGCAGAAACACATTTGAAAATGGCTGAAAAGTCTGTTTAAAGCAAAAATCTGGAGTTTTTCTTAGAGGGCACCACCTAGAGGCAAAACAAATGTATTGCACCTCTGAGACCCTTTCCCTGCTTATGTGATACAGCTTTCAGCAACGCCTATTGTTCGTGAATGTGGACTACAATTACAAACGCAATCATTCTCACGTTGTTCTGTTTATGCATATGTATACATTGGGCTGGATGATCAAACAATAGGAATATATAGTTTGACAAACCAATAGACGATTGAGAATGGGTCGATAGAACCTCGATACAAAGAACAAATGAATAGCCAATCCCATAGAGCCACACGGCTCACTAGCAGCCAGATGTGCTGCTAACAGCTAATGTTTGTGTAGCTATAGCCTTCTTACTGCAGGAATCCGGTTACAGAGCTGGTAAAAATAGAAAAAATGAGCACCCCGGACAGAAAAAAAGAGACGAAGGACACAAGAAATGTCGTGTTTGAAAATAAGGGACTGAACAGTTCAGTTCATGTGGACATAGTTTGGCTAGCAGCAGCTTATTCTTAAAGAAGCTACATTTAAAACAAGCAGAGATTTTGAGAATTTATATTTCGATGCCTGTTTTATTGAGTTCTGATCTCTATTGCTTGAAGATTTTTGTTTAAAGTAAACATCTTTTATTAAAGGGATGCCGTTTTGGCTTGCTTTTAGCACCCCCTAGTGTCCATTTAGTAGAACCAAAAGTGAAACTTATCTCCTTGCTGTGCGTTCATCTTTTTAACACCTTAATCTAACTGCTGAAACGTCTCCTCAGCCTTCATTAGTGTCTACAGGAGCGGTTCATCACTAAATCAAACAAATCAGCTGTGATCATGATCTAAAACATGCAGGAAGCAGCCTGCAGCACCAGGCATGTCAGCTCCTCTTTACTAAGTCTAACAGGGACCAGCCCGGCACTCTGAAGTTGCAAGTGTGGTATTCTGGCCACAGAGGGCGGTGGGGGTCTGCTGCTCAGGGGACTCTTAAACTTTTTTCTTTTTGCATTTGTACAACATAAATGTGCTCGTGCTTATTTGTTGATCCCAACACTGAAAACACCAGAAAAGTGCTTTTTCCATGTTCAGGTGCAGAACCACGTTGAGCTCAGAGCTGGAAAAACCCCAGAGACAGGCTGTAAACATCTCTGCATGGGAACCACAGATCTAATAACAGGGAGGGACTTTTGTGTTTGCATGCTTGTGTGCTTCTTTGCAGCAAACCCTTTTGTTCGTCAAACTCTTCTGACGCCCTTTGCACAATAAAAATGAAAAAAAAAAAGCAGTGTTCTTTGTTTTCAGCTGGACGTTTTGTCCCAGCGTCACTTTCTGCCACCTACAGCAACAGAAGGGAATTTCTTCCTCTGTATCGCGGCGTCTTGTCTCACTCCAGTCGGAGACAATCGCCCGGCTTCCAAGCTCCCCTCCGCCAACCTGTCTACTGTCTAGAATTAACGAGGTCACTCACTGTCTTCGCGCACCAGTCAGCCGCCGTGTCTGTGGTCCTGAGCCCGCCAAGCAGCCGTATCGTTTACACTTCTCCATTTTCATTGTTGATATTTACTTCTGCAATTATCGCTCCACTTCACCCTCGGCCAAAGATGATATGCTGAAGTTAACGCTGCCGCTTCCCTCCTTCGGTCTCCTGTTGCTCAAACACATGTAAACACACGAGGCAGAAGGTCCACACGGCACAGAACGAGCACATCGTAGTGTGTGGTTTCATCAGCAATCAGTCAGCTTTTATGAAGGTCCTCACAACAACGTTAGATACTTGTTGCAATTTAAAATAAATTTGGTTTGGTTTAATAATCCAGCGACGCAAATTTCTTCTTGTGTTTTAAAGTGAGATCAGATCTGAAGAAGCCATGGAGGCCTCGCAGGACCTCAGCGAACAGATGGTGAGTTAAAGGCTACTGTATGTGTTCAGGTTGGTGTGTCTCAACCTTTGATCGTGTGTGTGAGTGTGTGTGTGTGTGTGTGTGTGTGTGTGTGTGTGTGTGTGTGTGTGTGTGTGTGTGTGTGTGTGTGTGTGTGTGTGTGTGTGTGTGTGTGTGTGTGTGAGATACAGTACATCAACCATATGGCAGCAGGCAAAGTTAACCCAAAACATAGACATTCGTTTTGAAGTGTAACAAAAGTGCAAAAATCTCATAGTTTCCTTATATTTAAATACTTTCAAGCACTCAGACTTATTTAGAAAAATATTATTAAATGCTCTTGACTAAATTATTCTTAGGTTTTACTTGTCCTGCTTGTAGTGTGTCCCCTTTCTGAGGATTTTAGCTTTTCTATACTGGATCATTCACATAAATAACACAGAGAAGTAGATAAAGTAAAAGAAAATTCCAATGGTGTCAAGTAACAAAGTACAAATACTTTATTATACCTATAGAAATGTTTTGTATCTAAACCATATTCATTCCTTACAATTTCGCGTAATTATCTGTACTTTCTACTCCTTACAGTGCAAATAAGCCTCGTTAGTCCTTTTTTATTTCAGCTTGTGATAAAAAAAAAACACACACACACTGAAACATTCCAGAAAGTTGCACCCTCCAGAAGAAGTGAATTTAATTGCATAATAATCTCAAACATCTACCAGTCCAACACACAAATGGTTGCAAATATCCTATTTGCATTGTACTAACATGCATTATTTTCAATGGGCATACATGTGGCTGAATCAGCCTATGTCTCCTAAATCTGTCAACATTAACCTTTTTATACAACATTATAGTCCTCATGGCCTTTAGGTAAGGCAGCTTTATTTATATAGCACATTTAATACACAGAAGCAATTCAATGTGCTTTCCAGGTGCAAGATCAGCAAGAACGTAACACATTAAAATCAACGTGACAACATAACACAGCAGATTATAAAATCTAATTTAAACACACAAATATAATTAGGTGTAAGAATTAGATGAAAAGGCAAAGTTAAAGGCTGAGCAGTTACAGTGCAGAAGGTGCAGCATAAGAAGCATTCATTCAAAGGCTGATGAATACATGAAAGTTTTCCATTTAAGTTACTGGAGTTGGGGCACATTTGATGTCATGAGGAAGCTGATTCCATCTGTGTGCAGCAAAAGCAGCTTCACCCTGCTGGGTGTATACTGGAAACATTTAGTTTTGGGCTAGTTTTGTAGTGCTGTGGCGGCTTAGGCCGAGAATATACTTGCTTTTAATTCTGTTTGTGCGTTTTTCATGGCTGACTCGCGTCACTTCCGTTTGTTTGATGTATTATTTGTGCACGTCCTCTGAAGTTAACGTGACACAGTCGCCAGCTGCAATATGCGAGTAACCAGTAGGGGGAGTTGACCAAATAAGCAAAACGTACACACCATTTATTTATTTATTTATTTATTTATTCACGTATATTTTGGGAGGATGAGAACCACTTGAGATGAACCATCTGGTTTTCAAGTGGGTCCTCCATAGAAGTTAATGAGAATAGAAAAATCAAGATAACATAAACAACATTTTCCATATGAACATAATAACAATGGGGCAAACGCAAAAACACAATATAAAATAACTAAAAAATAAACAATCAAATAATAAATGAAAAAATTGTATGCATATATACACATATGTATATACATTCCATAGGTATGCATTAGATATTCACAAACACACACGTGTACATAAACATACAAACGCCGTGTCTGGTTTAGAGGTCTCACATACTATCTACGATACCGCTGTCGTCTTTTTTTCTGTCGTGACCTCAAAATTAACCAGCTGCTGATCGCTTCTATTGTCGCCATGTTTGTTTTGTTTGTACCCTACAAATCCGGCTCTCTATCCGGTCTGAGAGCTCTACTGTGCCCCCTAGCAGAGTACTCCAGTACTACATGCATTGCAGCAGCAATTACGTGATCAAGACGCAGCCTGTTGTCTGCGTCAACGTTTTCACTTTTACTCGAGTAAAAAACTTGAAGTGATACATCTACTTCTACAGACGTCTTTATAAACCCTAGTATCTATACTTCTGACTAATGAAGGTGAATACTTTGACATCTCTACGAAGTACAAAGGACGTCCTCCACTCATGGACTTTCTTGCTTTTTCAAAAGCACCATGGACTTTGTGCACAAGGTGAGTGTACACATCAGGAAATAATGCAGAAGGCTCCATTTAGGCCCTGATTCTTCAAAATGAATGGGACTTTATTTGAATATTTTAGATTTTTTAGATTTTAGAGGATGTGGAGAAAAATAGGTTAAAAAATAGGTTAAACGATGCAAACTGAAGATACACACACACACTGCATGAGAGGTGTTTGAGAGTGTCTCCGCTCCACCTCCACGTCACCTCAGTGCACAGCGTCCCAGTTCTGCTTGTTCAAAGATCAGGCCGTATTGTTGGGAAAATGATTTTGGCGGCGAGCGAGGGCCGCTCACATTTCAAAGTCGTTAGTCAGCCACCAGAACAGGTGTAATTTCATCTTCTCCTCCTGCTCCTCCTCCTCCATCAAGCCTCTCTCCCTCTGACCTGCCAGCCTCCACAGCAATAATGGTGCAAAGTGGGACAGAGCCCGTGAAGTATGCTGGTCCACCCCCGCCCTCGCGCTTTTTGTGTAGCTCCGTCGGACTCGCTCTGGGTTGGGTTACGGGCTGACCCCAGCGGAGCACATGTCCCTCGCACAAAAAGACTCAAATAGAAAGAAAAGAATCAAACTCAGATTTTAAAATATTTATGTGCATTTTCCTCATTTGCGTCTGCTTTAAATAGGACAGCGATATCATTTAAAATGTGAATTTGAGCTGCAGCTCACAGACATTGATTAATTGTTCATGTCGGAAATAAGATCTGAGAGCAAGGACAGCGGTTTTAATCATAACACACGGGGACACGGAGTCATGACTTTTCTACTTTTTAAATGTTTGATATGGAAAACTCTTCATTTGATAAATAACAAATTATGTAGTAAACCCATACTTTTAGTTTTTCAGAGGCATTTAAATCTGTCAGTAATCTGTGAAATCTACATGGGCGGGGCATTTGTTTTTCGAAGAAAGCAAAACATAACTTAAACTGATTTTTGCATCACTTTTAGTGCTTAAGGCATATTTTTAGGACATAAAAGTGGTGGGGTGGGGGGGCTCTACATCAGAGGGGCAGCGGTCCCCTTCGACCGTCCTCAAGGTCTGCCCTTGATGTTCCTCTTGGAAGGTCCTGGGAAACGTTTCTAATATTTATAAGTACTAAATTTATAAGTTTTATCATATTAAAAGATGCATATTCTTAGATTTATTATTTTCTTTGCTAAAATAAAGTATTTTACATTTTTTTCTGACCTAGATTATGTTTTACAACACAACAATTTGCAAATAAAATCCTTTTCTAGTGTTTAATTGGGTAAAAATTCAAAAGTGTGCTCAGAATGAGAGAGATTTCAACAAAATATCCGCCGCGTTTTCAAATCTGCCTTCCCCGTTACTGAAATGTAAAACTACAGACGCTAACAACTTGTCCTATAAATTCCTCCAGTTGTAAAACTGATTGCAGCTTTCAGCAGCCTGCGTGCCCTGCATGATTTGAGATTAAACAATTCTGGTCGCGCAACATCTGAGAAGGCTCTCCTACTTGGTTATGTACCGTGCACTCAGGTGATGGATCAGATTTCTGAAATGTCTATCCTCGTCTATGGAAAATGGCCGGTCACTCAGTGCCAGGAATTCCTTCGTTTTCATGGTAACGGCTTGTCTTGTATTATTGCTGATTCCAGGGAAAAAATCACAGAGGCTGCTGGTCCGTTGGCCTCCAGATTACGGATTGTAAGCTTCTGTGTGGCTGCAAAGATGCATTTAATTAACCAATGCAAACATTTCATTTGTGTGCTGCTGTTACTGATAGTCTCAGAAAAGAACAATTAATTGCAAAAGATCATTTCTCAGACAATACTCATGAAATAAAGCAGGAATGGAACCAGAATACAAAGATTTAAATGATTTTCAGGCACATATTTAGCTTAAAGTGGAGTAAAAACGGTTTAAAATGAAAAATATTTGATCCCTTTAGAGAAAAAAGTACATTACTATTAGGAAAATGGTCAGAGCAACACATTAAAAATGTTAGTTCTGGTCAAATAAAATACAAATTAAATCATAATGAATCAAAAAAGGGAAATTTTGTAGATTAATTATCACAAATCATTGAATTCTCAACTTAACTAACTGGAAATATAGTAGTTTTTAGTTTCATGTGCACACAGTTTAAAACCCAACACCTGTGGTGATGCCAGAGGCTGTCTAATAAATAACCATTAAAGCAACCATGACCTTAATGACTTGAATTATTATTTCCATGATTATAATTTTAATTTTTGTGTCTGAATTCCACTAAAAGTGCATGTAAACCAGCAGCTGTAACTTCCGTCCCAACTGGATTCATTCTCCTGTTTCTGCCTTTTCCAGCTGAAAGTGGCTAATTCTGCTGGACTGAGGCGGGCGTGTCTCGGAGGTGGGGGGGAGACCTCACACACAAGGTTTCGGGGAGTTGTCTGTTGATACCCGATCCCCCACCCCCGCCCCCCCAGTCCTCCTCTCTACCCTTTAAAGTACCCTGCCTGTACTTCCTCCACCCCGCCCCTTTTCTCACCACATCCACCGCGCGTCATCTGGGTTATGGTCAGGCGTCCTCTCTGGCCGCCTGCCTGCCTGCCTGCTGAGGGGACCGCCTGCCGTCTGGGGTCCTCGGGGAGGACTGGAAGGAGCTTGGGGCGGAGCCAAGAGTGGTTAGCCCTGTAACGCTACTTTTAGCTTGTTTAAGTGTCTCGCCCCACCTGTTGTCACATATTTGTTCCGCTTTGGAGAAAAGGTGACAACAGGTTTTTTTGCAGGTCTTTTGGAGTGATGCACGATCAGATCGTGTCATAAATTTAAACTTAGTTGGATCCTGTTTTATAATGTTGTTGTTTTTTATACAGAAACACATCCAAACCTTTCTCACAGAGACTCCGAATCCATCAGAGCCATTAATAAACTCCAGTAGGGGGAAAGCAGCGGTATTTGTTGCCTCCTGGGAATCTTGCAGGATTTTAATGCATAACCACTTAAAGGAAAACAGTTAGATGGAAGAGGAAAACGTTCCTTCAGCTGTAGCTGGGAGAGGCCTTTATGGCAGCTGTCCTAGTCTGTGTGTGAAAGAGAGACAGATAGACCGGGACCAGGAGGAAAGGGGTCAAGTTGCACCCCTCTTTCACCCCTACAACGCCATACAGACACATTCACACAAACTTACACGCAGCAGCAGCAGCTCAGCACGAACACGGCCCAGCCCGAGAGCTGAGGCAGCGCGTCGTGCTTGGTCGTGGCGAAAAATCTGCCCGGCAACAAGGCATGTGATCGGATCGCAGACGTGTGGAGTGTAACAGCTACCCCGTGGCATCCTGCTAGTAGGTTGGCATGCAAGCTGTGGCACCGAGGCGCGCTTCGATTTCACTTTAGTGTCAGTGATTCTTGTAAGATTAATGTTTAGCTGACAGCTGAGTGTTGCTGTGAGTCGTCTCTTCAATGTGTGCAAAAAAAAGTTTTATTTTTTAGTTTTCAAGCGGAAGCTCACATTAATCGTTTCCTGGCGTGTTTTAGGCGCGAATTGTGAAGTAAAAAGCAAATCTGTTGCTTAAGCTCAATTTAAAGGTCAAAGGTCAATGTGCAGTTTTTTTGTTCTTCAATGACTTTTGGTACATCTGAGCTTTTTATCTTTGTATTACTGTAACTCAAGGGATGAGCCAGTGGGGCGTAGCTAAAAAACTGTTTAAATCAAATCTTGTTTTACCAGAAACATAGCTGCTAGGCATGTTTTGAGTCATTGCTGGATAAAATTTTTCTTTTTTCTTAGACTTTAAGAGTTCTTCTGCTGTAGATTTAGTTTTTAGTTTTGACTTTCTTCATTTTTTAAACATGCAATCGGCCGTTGTGTCATTGTGCACCAGGTGAGCATGCACAGAGGCTGAATTATTGCTGCGGCTGTGCAGCAGGCTGCAGTTTGACACTGATGTCAGGCCATTTACAACATGTCACTCCCTCCACCCGCTCGCTCTTGATTTACTGTCAACTCACCAGCAATTTCTTCCTAATAAAGGTTCAAATAAAGGCCAGAAAAAACATAACCGTGATCTTTTGAGCTTTGCTGGATCTGGGTGAGGTCAGCACAAGATATTCCACTGATAAAATACTTACTTTTGCATGAAAATTAAAAAAAAAAAAGTAAAAGAACTCATTCAGACATCTTGATTTGACATCTTTTTGTAAATTAACGTATTTAAAGAGAAACAATGCAGTTCAGGTAATCAGGCCTGAGTGAGAGTCCACCCAGCACAGAAAAGACAGCGAGGTGTGAGGTCAAGAGGTCACAGACGGCCTGTGATCCAGCCGCAGCACGAGAAAATCAAACCCTCAAAGCAGACTGGAGAACTCATCTAAACCCAGAAGTAGCAGCGTGGGCTTTCTAAAGGGAGCTCACCAGCCAGGAAACCGCGTGATAAGTGTGTGAGTGTGTGTAGGTGTTTGGTTCTCTGTTTTAAACATACACTTTCCTTGTTGTGGGACGTCTGAGGTCATCAGAGCAGAGAGAGTTTAACGTCGTGGCCGAGCTTTTCCAGTAGAAGTCCATCAGGACGCTGCGTTTCTCTCCTGATTAGTGGGAAAACATCAGGATAAACACATTATTATCAGATTTTTTTACATATTAAAATAAGAACATGCCAGAAAGTTTCATTTGCTCAGTAGGAACGCGTGAAAATTGTGATATTATTATTAAATTAGTAAAGCATTCTTGTAATGGTTTGAGATGTTGAACTGGGCTCGGCGTCCTTGCACATCTGCTGTTAGTTAAACAAAAACAGGAATATTTCCTCATGTTTGCTGGAAAGGAAATGAAATTGCAACAATTGTTCTTTGGTTGTGGAGGAACCTGTGCGCCCTGCCTGCTGGGAGAACTTCCTCTGCTGCTCTGCTGGGAGATTGGATTTCTCGCTCTGCAGCGCAGAACCAGAGCCGTAGCAGAGAGGACAGCTGGGACCTAATGGAGAGTTTAGTTCCCTAATCCGTGATGTTAACGCTTTGATTTTTAAACTCTGACCGTCTCACTTAAAATGCTATTTTAGGAATCTGGATGGCGTGTTTGGAGTCATTCTCATTCAAGATGTCTGCCAACGCTTATTAGCTTTAAGGAACCCAAAAATGGCTACAACTCAGCCAGGTTTACAGGTGCTGAGGTTAAATTTGGTGTCATGTCAGCTGATTGTGATTCACAAAACATACTCTGATCTCTAAGAGATCCTTTAAGATCGTTGAACAACCCATGAGCTAAGCCTTTCATTTGTTAAAGCTCTCATTCACTTGTTTTTTCAATACATTTACTGTCTAGTAGGATGGAATGCTTTGTGAGACGAGCTCTGTTGGAAAAAAAAGCTCCGGCGCACCTGTTTCAGGAAATAGAAGTTAGCCGGAGGGGTGTGGGGCAGAAAACGGCAGGATTCAAAGTCTCACTCATTAATATTCATGATATTCGGACAGCTTGCCTCCGATCGGCTAAAGCCGGGCGTACACTGTGCGACTTTTTCACTCGTAGCGTTCAGCGTCAACTCAAAGTGTACGACTTCCTCGCAGAGCAAATCTCTCGAGTCTGGTTCTCACATTATACGACCCGGTGCTCGGATACGACCTGACGGCTCACACTGTACGTCTGGTAGCAACACGTCGGACCTTTATTTTGGAGGAGAAAGACGTAAGAAAGAAAGTAAAACAATGTTGACGCATGCACCGTTAGCGGGTCTGGTACTTTTTAGGTCGCAGCGCTGCTTCAACAGTGCGATGGCCCCACGAGGGACAAGCAAAATATCAAACACGCCATAAATTTGTGCGAGCTTACGATTGCTGATCGGTAGCTGGTCACATGGTGTTAACCGCCTCTTGTAACCCCCTGTACACGACGCTCAGCGCAAAACTCGCCCCGATCTCGTAGATTCTCGCACGAGGAAAAAACGGCTCAAAAAAGTGGAAAAGTCGCACAGTGTACTCCCGGCTTAACAGCAACACTACTCTTCCACTGCCTCCATTCGTTCTGCAATGTTGATGTTTTATCTCCACAAATAACACAAGCCTGAAAAAGTTCTGCCGTGTTGTGGAGTTGCTAATGCTAACATTAGCTTCTACTAGCCAAAACGCACTCTGCTCTCTCCTGGATGCTAACAACAGCCTTCCACGGCCGCAAGCTAAGATGGGTGACATAGATTTGTGTGACTTTTTCGGACCCGATCGTTTCCCCGTATTATGCTAATGAACATGTTAGTGAGTCAGTCTACAGTAAGCTCTTCACTGCATGTATTTGAGTTTCGTCCGTCTGGAGGTTTGGGACAGTTTTTCACTCTGAACATGTCCTTTATTCTTTCTGTCCACCTCCCACTTTTCCACTGCCAGCCTGCCTGCCTCTTCACCTCTCACCGGCTCTCTCTGGCTACAGAGTGATGATTCAGGGCCTATTGTGAATTCAGCAATCCGATACAGAGCCAGCCCAAGAGCGAGGGTGGGGAGGTGGTGTTGGGGGAGAGCAAAAGGGGGGAGGAATGAGAAACAAGAGGGATTATGGGTGTTCCTATAGTCGTATCCATGCTGTCTGGAGCCTGAGGTGCTTTGGCACTCTACCTGTCCTCTGGTTTACCTGTTGCTCTCATTCTGTTTTAGCCCTTAGTGTCTCTCTTTGTCTTTCTTTTCTCGTCCAACACACCCAATCTCTTCGCCGTCTCGGTTTGGACTCTTTTATTGTACATCTTCTTCACAAACACACCAGCTTGTGGATGATTTTATTAGGAGGATGACCTGAAGTCTGTCAAAGTGGGACAGAACAGCTCGCTAACTCCTCTCACCGCTCCGTAGGAGCTTCAGGAATAATGGGCTGCATATTAAATCCACGAGCAGATGGCGTGTGTAAAACCATACCGTTCTCCGCGCTGAACGTTTCCCCTTGTATCTATTCTTAAAGGATATCTACCTTATGTTGTAGCTCTCATGCTGGTTGGTGATGTCATGAGCAGCATTATTTAACAGGCAGCTGGGAGCCCATTCATCATTTAATTAAAAGCGTCTGAAAGGAATCTGAGGCCTAATGAGATTAGCTTTAATAATTGATGCCGTGGCTGCTGCCACACACACACACACACACACACACACACACACGCTCCAGCTACCAATATTCAGTCTGTCTCAGTTAGACTGCCGGTCCTAATCTGTGAATTAGCGTGTTTTTCTTTCTTCTTAGTTCTTTGCTTTCTTACCTGCCATTTTTCTAGACATTTGATGGACTGCGGTGTGTGGAGCGAGCAGGCGGTGGGTGGGTGGGTGAGGTAGCTGCGGTCAGTTTGTGTGGGTTGCATGATGGCGGTGTTGTGTTTCCTCAGGTTCTTCCTTGCCCAAGTGCACTCGCAACCTCTCTACTTGATCGAATTCATACATGACAGTGGATTTATTCTGCAAAACCAACCGTTTCATCACGCTGTGTTTACAGCACCACACTTCAGGGATGAAAAAGTCTGACGTAAAGCGTTTTACAGTGTTTGTTCAGGTTGAGGTTGCGTTGAAGAATCTGACGTATGTTTCCGATTCATGGTATGAAAGTGGTTTGGGTTCAATTTGATCAAATAAAATTTGTTCTGTATCATAAAAAAAAAAACTCTGATATGGGTCACGTGGAAAAAAAGTTGGATTTGGGCCATTTTGGCTAATTTGTAGAGCTGTTCATTTAAAAAGGCTGCAAATGTTTTTAAAAATTCCCCAAAGTCATCCTGATTTTTGGGTTTCATGCACATGGAAATGATGGAAACATCAAAATATCATGGGGGCAGCTCAGGAGGTATGCGAGTTGTCCAGTAATCAGAGGGTTGCTGGGTCAATCCTGGCTACTGGCAGATAATGCTGCTGTTGTGTCCTTGGGCAAGACACATTGCTGCTAGTGGTGGTCAGAGGGGCCGGTGGTGCCAGTGTCAGCAGACTTGCTTCTGTCAGTGTGCCCCAGGGCGGCTGTAGCTATGATGTAGCTCAGCATCACCAGCGTGTGAATGTTGTGTGTGCATGGGTGGATGACTGATTGTGTTGTGAATCGCCTTGGGGGGGTTGTAGAACCCTAGAAGATGCTATACAAATACAGGCCATTTACCATTTTTGCCATTTCTGCAAATCCAGTCAAATCAAGTCAAGTGTTGTGTCAAGTAATTAAAGTCTTTTCAATTATGCTGTTTTGAAGACGTCAAGCTAAGTAAACCAAGCAATATTCAACTCAAGCCGAGTCCAGTCAATAAAATGAATCTAAGTCAAGTCAAACAGAGTCAAGCTCCACCAAACCAATCCATTCTGTTCTGTTCTCCTGCAATAAATAAACTTTTATCATTTACTCCGTTCTGTTTGTTTGTTGAATCTTTGGGCTCAATTCTCCTGAACCTGACGTTCAGATCCAACAACCCAGCGTCATGGATACTTCATGTTTGGATTATAAAAACTCAGTCCTCATTGGTATTCCTGCTTCATCGCGTGACAGGGTGCAGAAGGTTCAGAACACTGCAGCCGGGTTTTTGACCAATACTTTCACATCACTCCTGTCCTGGAACATCTCCACTGGCTCCCCATTGATTTTCATGTAAAGTCCAAGGTCCTGCCCTTTGTTTTTAAAGCTTTGAATGGTCTTACCCGTCTTATTTGTCAGACCGCGCTCAGGTCTGCTGATCTTCTGTTACTCCTTATATGAAATATAAATCACGGGGGGAACGAGCCTTTATGTTTGCTGCCCCCACACTTTGGAATGCACTCCCCCTCTCTGTTAGACAGGGCACCATCCCTTACTCGCTTTAAGTCGCTATTAAAGACTTCTATGACTTGGAGTTTGGCCAGTGATTAATTAATTTTCCCACCTTTATGTTTTATTAACTGTTTTGTTTGTTTTATTTATTACATTTTAAGTATTGCACTTCAGCCAGCTGTCGTTCTGTTTCAATGTGCTCCAGAAATAAATACATATAGAGTGGTATGAATATATGACTTCACCCAAGACCTTATTATGTGGATAAACCAACATGACCTTACTATAGAAGTCTTGTGCATGCTCTAAACCATTGCCAAGCTACCATGTGTGATGGTGAGATTACTGCATCCCTAATTTACACCTAAAGACCAAGATCCTGCAAAGATCTTCCATATTCTGGCTCTTCCTATAGGGGACCCTAGAGAACTCATAGTCTCAGTGTTCACTATAAACACTCCACTCGTATAAAATTAATAATGAGTTAAAAGATTCAAGAACGTCTCTGTCTGATTAAAGTGATGGGCAGAAACAGTGTGCATGGTCGGCCATGACGGTTTAGGTTTCCCCACCGATTGTTTTTTTAATCACGCTCATCAGATTAACTGAGCAGGGGCAGTTATGGCCAAATGCACAATTAACAGTGCAGAACCACACACACGCACACACACACATGCATGCACACACACACGCATGCACGCACACATACACACACGCATGCATGCAAAGACATCCATCAATGACCTTTCATTTGTGTCCATTGAGTAAAGCTACATTAAATCGTGTCTGAGACAATGAGGAGCCGATTTGAGCAGGAGCTACAAAGACCACCAGGGGAGTGAGGAGGCTGGAGGAGGGAGAAGCCTGTTCTCCTCTGCTGGTCTTCACACATGTCGATTTACTGCAAGTTCATTAAAGCACAGTAAAAGTATGAATCAGTAAAGATGTGTATGTTTAGAAATACTCATAGAGATTTTTGTAGAAAAATGTAGAGATTTCTGTCAGTAAACTTGATGTTAAAACAGCAAGAGTTGGGCAGAGATAGAAGCTCAATTTATATTTGTGTATGGCAACTTTTTTAATCACCAAATGGTGCATTTTAACATTTTCATCAACACATAAAGGATTTGATATGTTTGCAAATCAATCAGAATGCAGAAACTCATATTTGTGCTGATTTGGGGTCAGGTGCACAACAGCTTTAGACTCATATTTCTACAGTAACACTCCAGGCCACTAGGGGGTAATAATGTGCAGGTTTCTTCAACCGTCTATTTAAAAAAAGGGAATATGAGCGATTTCTTGCCAATAAATCAGTTATAACAGAGTAAATCTGCATCAGTGTATCTTTCTCTGCTTGTTTTGTTGCATCGTTGACATTTTGATTTAGTTTTATACTTTTAACAAAATCAATTCCATTTGCACTTTTTTCACTACATGGTGGCCTGAAGACATTTATTAAACATTCTGAAGTGTGTTTCTTTGTTAAAGTCATAAATAAATACTTACTTATCTTACCAGATGTAAAAAAATATATAGTTTCTGTTTGGAGAATCGGTCCTAATGCTGTTTTTCCAGCATGATCTCCTTATTGAAAATACTAAATTTGAATTCCTTACTCATGTTTGTAGGTTTAAACATGTGTAATGATTCCAAACATACGATCAGCTGTGATGAAGTT
Source organism: Aphyosemion australe (assembly GCA_006937985.1). NCBI lineage: Eukaryota > Metazoa > Chordata > Actinopteri > Cyprinodontiformes > Nothobranchiidae > Aphyosemion > Aphyosemion australe. The sequence continues at coordinate 215,097 of SSNS01000200.1, read as the reverse complement.
TCGGTTCCTGTAAGCAGCCACCGGCATGTTTACATGTAAAGGTAGGCAGAGAGGCACAGAAAGAGGGCAACATTCACCTGAACTACTCCTCTTCCTCCTTTTCCCTGCTCCACAGACTCACCTTGTTCTTTCCTTTCACTCCCTGACTTCTTCTCTTTTTTTTCTTCTATAGCTTCCTACTGCGCCTGAAAAGGGGGCATTTTTGGAGGCATAAAGAGTCGGATAGATTTACACCTCTCAGGGTGGGGGAACTTGAGGGAGGGGGAGGGGGGGTGTAGGCGAGAGGAAGGGGGGGTTGGAGGGAGGAGGCTCAGCACAATGTATTTTACATGAAAGGAAGAGGATAAGGTTACCACGCTGATAACTACTCATACAAACGGGGACAGCAGAGAGCTTTGAGCAGGGGACAGGTAAAAGAGGGAACTGTGTGTGTGTGTGTGCGTGCGTGTGTGTGTGTGTGTGTGTGTGTGTGTGTGTGTGTGTGTGTGTGTGTGTGTGTGCATGGAGAAGAGAATTTAGGTTGTGGAGGAAGATGGTGCTCGTGTTTCCACGGTAATCAACATCTCACAGCGATGTGTTTTGTGGTTGACACTTTAGCTAATATGTAACGCGGGACAGACTAGATAATTATGTCCCACATGGACATAGACGTATATAAGGATGGACACCAAAGTATCCCATCTACACACTCTGCTATCTTCTGTCTTCGTAACCTTGGAGTGCGAGATGCGGGGCTGATAGCCTTGGATATACTCACAATGTTACACACACTACACAAATCTACTAGAAATTGTCATGTTTATTTAATTCTTTTAGTTTGTATGTTCATTTATCTATTAGGGCGGGATCTAAAACTAAAACATAAATCAGGGCCTCGTAAACTGGTTTCTACTTTTATTGGTAACCTAGGCGACAGTAAACACAGATAACAGCGTGTTTTATCATGAAATCTTAAATAAATGGTGGTTTGAAGGTTTATAAAATAAAGTTCACATGAACCACTGTGATATTTAAGGCTACAGTTGTTTAAAGATGGCAGCAATTCATTTTGTAACACCATTTAGACTAGCTGTTAGCTTGTCAATCTGGTTGGAATCAAATCTATTTGATGAAAGTGGATTCAGTATGTCCTAATTCAGGGGTTTCTCTTTGAAGTTTGTGTTTTATAGCAGAATGAAAATGACTTATTTAATATTAACAGTTAAATTATTATTATTAGTATCACAAAATTACAGTGTAACCCAGAAACTTTACATGTATTCAAGTGTGTTTTCAATTTTAATGTTGGAAAAAACTTTTCCAATCAAATGAACGTAGAGATTTACCATATTGTCATAGTTAATTTAAAACTGATTAAAAAATCATGTGTTTATGTACTTTTATTGTAATGTATCGACAGTTGCTTTATAGCATGCCAAATGTAATAATTAAACAAAAACGATGAACTTTTTTTTAAATGAGTCGGGGTTAACGGCATAACATGAAATGAAAAAAGTAAAAATTTGTATAAACTTTAAATGTATGTTTACAGTAAGTTGTGATTGAAAACTGTAAAAGCTGATTTAAAGGAGCTGCTGTGTCCAAGAAAAACAAGAGGTGGTTCCACTTTAAGAGCAAAGTTATTCTCAAGGGATTTTTTTTACAGTGCAACTTTTTATTCCTGTCAGACTCTTTTTGAAGCACGACTAAAGTCAACATGAAGCAGCGCTGAATCCTGTTATTTAGCTGCTTTGAAGTGACTTCGCTTCACTTGTGTTGTGTTTTCTTTTTTCGATTGGGGTGGCGTGTTTTATCAGGCATGTTCAGGGACACCTCTTCTCCCGTCTCCACTTGCTTTGAAAATATTTCACCAGGGATGTTTTTGGACGACCCCCTCCAAAACGGGTCTTGCCTGGCTAATAATAAAGTGCTTGAGTTGTCAAGCGCTTCGGCAGCACCCTAATCTGTTCTGACAGCCAGTCCTCTACATAAACTCTCCTCACACACACACACACACACACACACACACCAATCAGGGTGTTTATTGCGGTCATGAAGAAATGCGGGGTTAGGCTGCATGTTGTCGCCATGGTAACCAAACTAAAGATGCCACAGTAGCCCTGTCCAGAATTGGTCCAGGTCTGTGTAAATTTGTCTCAGCCTTACGTCATGACATTAACTTTAAAAGCTGTTAAAGAACATTTTATGGCAAACACATCAGGAAATAGATGTTTTCTTTACATGATTTGAAAACCTTTTGAAGTGTGCCTGAATAATTATCATCTTACATGATGTTGAAGACTTCTTGAACAATCTATGATCAGAGAAAACAAGATTACATTCAATGGGACTGATGGGCTAACGGCTAGTTTGAATCAGCTAAGGCCAGACTTCCAGAGATTTATGCAGTTGAAAAGTAGATAAATACATTTCACTGTAATATCAAGTTGTTGTTAATTGAAAAAGTAGCTTTAAGACATTTTTAGAACTGACTTTTTTTTTTAGATTCACTGTTAGCTCAACGTTAGCCTGTAGCCTTTTTTACCTGATATTAGAGTAAAACAAAAAGATGTTGTGGCTTCTTAGGGCTACAAGAAATAACTGCTGGGTCGCTCCTGTTTACTGGCTAACATTCTTTCCACAATGCTGCTGTTTTTTGCTAAATGGTGTTAAATTACAAATGCTGGTGCAGAATTTGCAACCCTGTTTTCTTACATATGATCTTAAACCAGGAAGTATGGAGACGGGACAGTTTGTAAACAAAGACAAAGTCCCTCTTTGGACTTCTTTCCAACCTGATTGCGACATCAGACTCTTGTGGTCATTTCACTGTAAAAGTCTTATCGCATCTTTAAGACTTGACCTTTGGATGCACTGGAAGTGTCGAAGTGTGTATTTATACTTCAAAAACAGAATTTCATGGTAATAGTTGTACAACAAAACTGATGGTGGTGCAAAGGTTTATAAAATTGTGCTGCATGAACCAGGAAATTTGAGCTGTTTAATGGCAGCAGCAGCAATACACGTTGGGACTAGCAGTTAGCGTATCAGTCCAGAAAGACACAAAGTCTATTTCTCAGATGACAGGAAGCCACCTACTCTTCTCCACATTATGAGCACCTTCCTATTACTAGTCTACCATGACTCCACTCCACCTCTGAGGGTTGGATCCTACCTCTAACGTGCTGTCACCACCAGAGCCTTTGCTCCTCTTTGCCACTTTTCACTCCCATTCTTGATCGATTTTGCAGATTTTCAAAATTGTTGATGACTTTTTTTGGGAAGTGAAATTTCTGCCACGGTGTACCTCAATGACCAAAGTGAAAGGGTGCCATCTTCAGACCAAGGCAACTGGGAAGTGTGTGTGTGTGTGTGGGTGTGTGCATGTGTGTGTGAGATCCATTCTCAGCCGTCCCGCCATCTGAGCTACACTTCACATGAGACACGTGTGCAGCCGTGTGGTTTCAATTAACACTGATTGAAAGTGCACGCTCAGGTGTGAGCCCCTGTGCAACGCGGGTGACACGAGGGAGGGTGTGTGAGTATGTGGGGAGGGGGTCAGTGGCAAGGTGTGAAATTTATGGTCCAGGTTCTACTTTCTACTGCTCAGCAACACACACACACACACAAATGATCTCTGTTCATTAAATCCTGCAGCGTACTCACACACACTCTGGGTGTACGTTAGAGTTTATTCCTGTTCGGAGCAGGCAGATAGGAGTTAGGATACTAAGATGGTCTAATGCAAGCTTGAGTGAGCCTGTAATGAGTGACAGCTGAGAAAAAAAAGAAGGAGGAGAAGAGAAAAAGAGGGGGTGGAGGCAGAGGAGGAGAGAAGCAAGACGAGCGAAATGTTCCCCATTACTGGAGTCAGAGAAGACAGCAGCTGTGCATGGATTGACCTGTAAGCAGAGCGCAGGAGGAAAAGCAGTTTCCACCTCCAAGGTCTCCTTTTTTAAGCTTCTTCCAGCTTGTGCAGAACAAAGAGGAGAAGGTCAGACAGGAGAAGAGAAGAAGAGACCAGAAAACACCTGGAGTAGAAAGTGAGAGGCAGGTAGACGTAGAGGAGAGGCGTTCAAGGAGCGTTGGTGTTTCTGTGTTTGTCCGAGGGGGAGCTGGTGGATCGGAGCGCTCTGGAACCTTTTGTGGAAGTATAAGAGCGGTTACTGACCCGATTCCACTCTGAGGTAAGAACGGATCTCCCCCAGACTCAGAGGAAATGTTGCTTCATGCTCCATGTAAAAACAAACGACGGGAGTACAAGAATAACAATTAAAATTCTCAGCATTTCAGATTTTTTTTTAAAAATTCCCCTTTCTCTTGGCTGAAAATGTGGCAATTAAATGACTTTAGGAGGTTTTTTATTTTACAGTTTAAACAGTTTTAAGGTCATTTACACAAGAACATCATAATTTGTATGCATATGTGTGCATTTTTCAAAATTTTGAAAAGTACTTTTCTTCCTAAAAAAAATTATAAATTCTTTTTTGAGGTTTAAGATGAATTTTCATGATTAAAAACTCTATAAACTATTTCATTATTTTTTGTAAGAATTTTTTTATTTTTTTTATCATTATAATAAAGGATTCTTCTGACTTAAGCATGGAAGAAAATCATGTTTGCAATAATTTAGACCTTCTTTGTTCATATTTTTCCTCAGAAATAACAAAACCATGCTTTTAAAAAGACCTTTAATTTATTTAAAAATAAAATTATTATTCTTCAGACCGAGTCTTCATTAGTGCTAATTACTTGCGGTCGATTGTACTCATCCTTCAGGGAGTTCTCGTGCCGACAAGGTAGTGTTCCAGGCTGGTCACCCGGTCGACCGGGTCAAAGGTCGTCTATTTAAGTGGCTCAGGTGACACAAATGGGTTATTCAGACACGGCCACCTTAAAGTGCACTCGGGCAGGGTGCTTCGTTTCACTGTTGGAGAGAAATTTGAATGTTTTATTGCATAAAGAGAATAAAGCTTAATTATATTTCAAAGACACACTTATGTTGCTTTATCATTTCGATGCAAATGTTTATTATTATATAATTTTATTAGGACCTAAATAGTATCTAAAATGCTTTTTTCTTTAAATTGCAGTAAAACAAAAAGACAAATAATCGTTAAAGAAAATCTCTTGTCAAATATAAAAGCTAAATTGATGGTTTGGAGAAACAGTTAAAAATATAAATGTAGGAAAAATATGAAACAAGTGTGTTTAATAGAGAAAGATAAAAGAGTCGGAGAAAGTGTGTGTGGAGATGTAAGGACGATCATAAAAGCTTTCTGGGATCAAAGTGTGTGTGTGTGTGTGTGTGTGTGTGCGTGTGCGTGTGTGTGTGTGTGTGTGTGCGTGTGCGTGTGTGTGTGCGTGTGCGTGTGTGTGTGTGTGCATTGCTGTTTCTCACGGCCATGCCGTTGATGCCGTGACTGACAGCCTTGTTAAATTTCAGAAAAGCATGAAACGTGACATGAAAGTGTGTGTGTGTGCGCATGTGTGTGTGTGTGTGTGTGTGTGTGTGTGTGTGTGTGTGTGTGTGTGTGTGTGTAAAGTGATCCATACGAGTGGACCAGCTGACCTTTGAACTCTGTCTTAAACAACTAAGTGCTGCTTCTTATTCGCTCTCAGCAGGACCCTCTAATCAGAACCATAACACCACAACTGTGTCCTACACACACACACACACACACTGTAGTTTCCACGTACGTAGAGTTGTCTGCTTAGTCGAGCACTTTCTCTCTACTTACCCATGATTGCGGTAATTTGGAAACGACTTGGATGTTGCTGCCTGGCTGAATTTGGCTACAAGTGCGTGACTTGTATGTGCGCTTCCATTCAGCAGCGTGTGTGTTTGGCACCCCACATGTGCCCTACACCTTGACAGTGTGTTGACACAGTGATTATAGGGCACCTGGTACACATTGGACCTGGCTCCGCCCTGCATTTACTGTTCTAATTAGTTCCTGCTCCAAATAAGAGAGAGGAATTTTAATAGAGAACCACTGGTCTGCCGTCTAGCTCCACATCCCCTCAAACAAAGACGCATATATGACATGTGTGTGTGTGTGTGAGGACACACACACATGCTGCAGTCTGTTTTTTAACTCTAGTTTTAATAAATAGTACCAGTACAGAATGATTGACATGACCACATGTGTCACTCGCCCCCAAAGTCAAGGCTGAGTTCAGTTTCTGCAGTGACATGTTTAACAGTCGCTACTTTGACCTAACATGACCCCGACGAGACCTTTCAACTCCTAAAGGGTTCAGATCGACGTTCGAGCTCAGAATGGAGCGGGGGTCACAGGTGAACAAGGGAAAGTTTATATCTGTCACTGCAGCGAGCACTTTTACAGCTACAGACACGTCATTTATTCAAAGTTTAGTATTTTATCAACATTTTGATTATCGCAAGTTTTTTGCCCCTTTTTTTTGCAATTTTCTTCACTTCCTGGAAGCGTTGACATTTTTGTGTTTATTGACAACAATTCACGATACTCGTATAACATGTTTGGCTCATTAACGCCAGCTTATGGGGCTCGTTTAGAACACACTTAACACTGCTTCTTGTTAACTGTGTGTAATGTGTGTGTCTGTGTGTGTGTGTGTGTGTGTGTGTGTGTGTGCGTGCGTGTGTCTATTTGTGCGTGCGTGGGTGTGTGTGTGTGTGTGTGTGTTGTCCAATGGATGTGTGAAGTAATTCACTCCCCTCTGATTCTTCTGTAGGTGAAGAAATTGCACAGTGAATCTCATGTTCCAGACCCCTCAGACGCCAGGTATGTTCCTGTGTGTGTGTGTGTGTGTGCGTGTGTGTGTGTGTGTGTGTGTGTCCTGGATCTTTGGTCATGGTGCAGGGAGTTGAGGTTTCACAGCAGTTAGAAGCTGTGATGAGGTCATCTGTGCTTCTCAAAGACCTCAGAGTTTGACAAACAGACAATACAGACACACGCAGAGTAAAGATCTTCTGATTCACACGGAAATACAGACCAAACAACACTTGGGCCTTAGGACTGGAAAACATGTTAAATAGATCTCACAATCTGTTGCTTTTTTAGTCTATTTAAGCAAAATGCTCAAATAAATTACCTAAATGTTCACAGACTGTTGTGATTTGATTAGAAAATAAAACATCTTTGAGTGATAGCTCAGATCTGTTAAAGGTGTTTGAACAACTCTATGTACAGCCTAAGTTCAGAGAAATTGGGATTGGATTGACTCATCTGAGAGGAGTCAAGATGACACATATATATGGGCGAGCAGTCGCCCAAGACAAGACTGCAAAGCCCGACACACCAACCTACGCACGGTCTGGATTGATTACAAGAAAGCCAATGACTCAATTCCGCACTCATGGGTCATTGAATGCTTGGAGCTGTGCAACATCAACAGGAGTCTGAGAGCCTTCATTGCAAACTCGTTGTGGCTGTGCAAAACCAACCTTGAAGCCAATTGCAAGCCAGTTGCACAAGTCTCCATCAAATGTGGCATACACCAAGGAGACGCCCTGTCCCCACTGCTGTTCTGCATAGGTCTGAACCCCCTCAGCCAAATAATCAACAAGACTGGCTATGGACACCGACTCAAGAATTGAACTACAATGAGCCACCTCCTCTACATGGATGACATAAAGCTGTACGCCAAGAGCGAGCGAGACAACTCACTGATCCTCACCACCAGGATCTACAGCACTGACATCGGAATGTCATTCAGACTTGAGAAGTGTGGTCGGATGGTGACAAAGAAAGGGAAGGTAGTCCACACAGCAAGGGTCTGACTCCCAGAAGAAATAATAGCAGACATTGAGGACAGCTACAAGTACCTTGGCATCCCACAAGCAAATGGCAACCATCAATGAAGCTGCAAGGAAAGGAGCCACAGCCAAATACCTACGTCAAGTAAGGCAAGTCCTAAGAAGTCAGCTCAATGGCAAGAACAAGATCTTGGCAATAAACAGTTATGCCCTGCCAGTTATTAGATATCCTGCAGAAATACTAAGCTGGCCAAAGGAAGAAATACAGACCACAGATGTTAAGACACAGAAGGTCCTAACCATGCATGGAGGGTTCCACCCCAAGTCCAGCACCCTGAGACTGTACACTAGCCGTAAGGAAGGAGGCCAAAGACTAATGAGTGTGAGAGCCACTGTCCAGGATGAAATATCCAAGATCCATAAGTACATCAAGGACAAGGCCCCAACAGATGACGTGCTCAGTGAATGTCTCAGACAATGATGAACAGAAGAGGAGGTGCTGGAAATACCATCATGGGAGGACAACCCCCTACATGGGATGTACCACCGACGGATAACTGAAGTGGCTGATATCAAGAAATCCTACCAATGGCTAGAAAGAGCTGGTCTGAAGGACAGCACAGAGGCACTCATCATGGCGGCACAGGAACAGGCCCTGAACACCAGAGCAACAGAGGCCAAGATCTACCACACCAGACCAGACCCAAGGTGTAGGTTATGCAAAGAGGCCCCTGAGACAATCCACCACATAACTGCAGGACCTCAAAGAAGAACTTGAGAAAGCCTGGAGAGTGAAGACATCGGTGGTGCCCGTGGTCATCGGGGCACTCGGGCAGTGACCCCCAAACTGGAGGAGTGGCTAAAGCAGATCCCAGGAAAAACGTCAGACATCTCAGTCCAGAAAAGTGCAGATCTAGGAACAGCTAAGATACTGCACATGACCCTCCCAGGCCTCTGGTAGAGGACCCAAGCTTGGAAGGATGAGACCACCTGCAGAGGGTGAGATGGGGAATTTTTTTTTTATATGTATATACATATAACCTAACCGGGCTTTCCACTGGACACGTATTAGATATGTTTTGCCCGCAACCTCAGTGGTGCATCCCTTTCTACCGGGAGCGTTTGATGTGAAAGCAGCTGGTCCCACAAGATCACAGGAGAAATGCGAGATCAGGCGCGATGCCACCAGTTCACACAGCAACAAGCAAGGAGGTCTGTTGTTTATTTACTGATTTGTTAACCTCGGCTACGGTAGACATCACATGTAATGATGTATTTTTTTTACTGATCAAGCAACTGGAAATCTGAACATGTCTTTTATTTTGAAATTTGCCAGAGGTTTTACACCGCTTTCAGGTTTTACTTCCTTTCTGCCCTAATCTGATTTGCTGAGGTTGACGTGTTCTGGAAGCGTAGTGCGTAAAACATAGATGCGAATCGTAAAATTAGCAGACGCAAAACACTGCACTTTTTTCACGGCCAGTCGCACCCACCAGCTATAATGGTGGCTAATTGCTGCGTACTACGCTTCGTAGACGTTATGTTACACCTACGCTACAGTTAGAGTTAGGTTTATAAAATAGCGTTGACATAAACCACTACCAACAATATAGATTTTGTTTAAAAAAATCGCAGCTATCTATTTTTATCTACTACTTGCGCTACTTGGACTAGCGGTTAGCTTGAGGATCTAGTCAGAGCTAATCTCTATTTCTATAAAACTGAGGTCATTCAAAGAGCTAGCAAAAACAAACCTCCACTTTGAGCTTTCACATTAAAGCTTTTAAGCTGAGTAATTTATTAATAATAATAATAATAATAATAAATAGCATAAATTTATATAAAATGCTGTCGAAGGTAAGAATCTAGTGGTACATTTTATTCAAACGCTGTATTTCTTCATCTAAAACCAGACATAATGTGAAAACCAGAAAAGAGTTTATGAAACACCAAATCCTGCCATTGCCTCCTGAGAGGAGCAAAACAGAAAAGAAGTGGAAGGAGTGGGTGTTCAACAAAAAAGATGAAGTGTTTAAAGGAAATGCAGAGAAAGGCAACATAATCTGTAAAACTTCAATTTTTTTGTATATTGTGGAAAGGTGCTGGGCTCAACTTTTGCACAGTCAGCATCTTCTGTCCAAAAAGAGAACATAATAATAAAAAAACATTGATCTGTAAATATTTCCTCCCTTTTGAACATTTTTCACCTTTCAGCTTGTCTTTCTGTCCTTCTGGTCGCTGCAGACAGCTCCTACCTGTCTATCTGACTGTGGGGTTGCAGTTTTGTGTGGTGGTGTTATCTAAAACGTTCTACTCCCACATCATCACACAGATGTGCACTCTCTCACACAGCAGCCCATATTTGTGGGACTCTCCTTCCATCTCCGTCATTTTGGGCTTTGATGTCCCACACAAAAGCACCAGTGTGAGCCAACCTGTGGGTAGCATGACTCAGGGCTTACACACACACACACACACCACACACACACACGTTCAGAGGTAAAATCAACAAACAGAATGACTTAACTTTAAACTATGTCTTCTGCCAAACGGCATGTCAGACTGCGGGTTTGTGGTAGTGTTTTATGTTGGTTTTCTGAAAACACTTCACCTTTTGATAAGACATTATCAACATAGTCATTGTTGCCATGGTAACAAGTAATTATGATTTAAATAAACAATATAATGCAAATGCTTTAACCCGTAATACAGCATTTTGTCTAATTTGTTCAAATCGAATTGATTCTAATCTCACTCTCTCTTTCTTGCTCTCTCTCTTTCTCTCTGTCTCTCACTTGCTCTCTCTCTTTCTCTCTCTCTGTCTCTCACTCGCTCTCTCTCTTGCTCTCTCTCTCTCTCTCTCTCATCACCACCACCTCCATCCTAGTCATGCATGCAGAGCACATTGTAGAATTAAAGCATGCTGGCTGGCTTTGGGGTTGTACTGGAGCCCAGAAGTGTAAACCCCCCCCCCCCCACACACACACACACACACACCGATACACACACACTCCATAAAAGAGCCAGCAGGCCCACAGACCGTGTCGAGCACCTCTGAACACGAGCTCATATGCGCTAACTGGTGCTGAGCAGCATGTAGTTTATGACTGTGTGGAATCCCAGTGTTCACATGCAGCATGTCGCTGAATGTGCACGCTGGGATCCTAACGTAATCATCTGCTGTTTGTTCAAAAGTTGCAGTTCATCCTCTCCAACTTCCTCCCTCCATGCTCCTCACCATTAGGTCTATGGAAATGCAGGACCTAGCCAGTCCTCATAACCACGTGGGAGGTGGAGATTCAGCAGGCTCCAAGCTGGACAAGAACAACCTCGGCAGCCCCTCCATCACCACCAATGGAACAGGAGGTGAGCAGGCAGAGGGTTGCGTTACATTTCCATCTGGGTTCTAGTCCTTTTCTTTCTTCATAATCCCAACTGGAATTATTTGAGCATTTATCATCAGGCAAGACCTCCTGAGATGAAACATTCCCACAAACACTGATGGTGAGAAGGACTCAGGAAGAAAAGAGAGTAATGTTTATAAGCTGAGAACACACTCAGAAATGTTTACCAGTACAGCTGGGATCACAAAAGCCCCATCCAGTACCAGAAACCAGTTTAAACTAAACAGTTATGGGGATGGTTGAGATAATCTGAAAAGGGTTCTGCAGAACAATGACTTTATTGCCTGTTGTGGATAGGTCTTCAAACAACCTACGTTTGTAGAAATGGAGATTAGTGCTGCTCATAGATGGATTTCTGCTTTGCTAAAAAAATCTAATTTCAGACGTGTGAAAGTGCTGCAGGAGTGTGTCACATGAAAAAAGCTGCTGAATTTTATGTAAATAATGCATAATTTATGGTTTAAACCAGTATGATCATGTTTCAATATTACATTTTTAATATTGGAGTTGTTTTAGGACAGCTCTTTGGTCTTGGGCCCCACTTGAACTAGAGATCAATATCACATATGAGTCTAAATCTGGGTGAAGGCATTCGCCTTCTAATCAAGTCTAACATGTAGACAAGCGCATGTGTAGGACTTTTATTGTGAAAGTATCAGAGCCATATATCCAGACCCATGCATACACACACGCTCACACACACACTGACGTGAGGTTTTGAATAAACCACTAGAGAATGTGAGTAAACACACAGAAAATCACTTCTCCACAACCACTTGGCGGTGTGTATTTGTGTGTTTTCAGGCGATTCTACTGAAAGCCAAAAATCCCACTGGAAACTATTTCCTCTACAAGAGCATTAAAGCATCACTGCTCTCAAGTGGCGTTCCATAGGGGTGGCCATGGGGCCTGAGAAAATTTTGGGGTGGCTCACCGAATTGATCATTATGGTAACTGTGGGAAGGTTTAGCCTGTGGTGATGTAATAAATGCTCCTTTATTCATTTTAATAAAAAATAATAATAATAAAACAATATGCATCCAACACGCATCAAATTTCAGAAACACAAAAATTTTAGAACAAAAAACGTTTGAAACAGTTATTTTATTTGTTGTTTCGACATTTATTTTAGAACAGCTTAATTCGACTGTTGTTTCTTTACTAAGACATCCACAAAAACTCTGGTGATTGAAACTTTTATTTTGAAAATGGTGAGCAGCAACGACAGTTTTTTTTTTTATTCTGATTATTTATAAATTAAATGTATAATTTTTATAGGGTTTTAGACGTCTTCATTAAATAAGTAAAATTTATAATTTGTTTGAATATTAATATGACATATTAAAGAACACTGGTCTTCCCTGGAGTGGCCAGTGGGGTGACCACGGCCACCCTTGGCCACCCATTGGGGGCGCCACTGCTGCTCTCTTAGATGTCCATACCACCTAGCTCTTTGGTCTCGTTTTTTTTTTTTTTTTTCATACTTTACCCTTTTATCTGTTTCTCTCTCTTCTTTAATCTTTTATACATCTGTCACCTTTCATCCTCTATTATTCTGTTATAGTTAAATGTCACACTGCTGTGTAGTGCTTTTGCTGAGAGTGATTCTTTTGATTTTACAACCCTTGAAATGGTAAAACGATGGAAAAAAGGACATAAATCTTGACGCATCTGCAGAAATAAGTCCTCAGAGCAGACGAACCCCGAACTCAGACCGAATTAAAGCCCATCAGGTCATTTTTAGATGAGCTCAGAGTTAATAGTTAAAGCAGACAGAGTCGGGACTGCACACTCGCAGCCAAAACAAACTACATAACCAACATTCCCCTCACTTAACATCAGCCAGCACTCAGGCCCACGGGCCATCTCCATAGCAACTCATTTGTCTTCATTACAGCTGGTCGAATGAGCTGGATTGCTCCCTGAGGGGATTAATGAAGCTGTCCTGAATTAAATGAACTTCTCGTCTGGTTTCTGATGATGACTTTTAATCATGTTCAAACAAAAGTCAGCAAAGAAACACTGTTGATGAGCTGGTTAGCAGGTAAACCTGCACCTATGGAGTTTCTCTTAGGGTTGGAACTTGAACAGATTAGGAACTATCTGTATATTTGTGTTAATCCCAGAAAATAATAATCCTCATGGGTGTTTGTTAAAGCAGGTAAATACATTTTATTTGCTTTTTTATGGAACCGAGTTGGTCTGATGAGTCTGTTGGTGTTCACTCTTGATTTCAGTTTCTTGGTGGATCAAATGATTGAACATTCTCAGCATATTAAGTAAAAAAACAGTTTTGAGGGGTTTTGAGATTTGAGATTAATTATGAGATTAATTGAGATTAATTAATCACAGCCACATTTAGTGCACTATTTTTTTTAATCGCATTAATCTCATTTTTAATCTATAACTTTACTGGGACGTTTCTAGCCTACCTGTTGGGATTTTTTATTTTAAATTTGTATTTATTTTATGTAATTATTTTCATATTTAACTATCATGCCATATGTCAGATTTTGTGAAAAAGTGTAACATTTTGTGATAAACTGTCAGTTTTGATATGCTAACTTACAGCACTGTAATTTACCGCATTGCTCAAAAAAGCGTTCCTTGATGTGTTAACTTAGATTATATATGGACCTGGTGTTTTATTATTAAATTCTAATTATTTGAGACTGACAAAAGAGCACAGTATTATTCTGCCTTGGTGATGTAAAAGTAAAGTTTAGAAGTCTGTTAAACAATAAATGACTTTATAAAGCCAGTTTTTTTGTTATATAGTAATCTTTAAAAATACATCAAAATGAGGGATTTTTTAGGTGAGATTAAAAAAAAAATTAATTAGATTAATTAGTTACAGGTCATAATTAATTAATCTCCAAAAACTTTAATCTGATGGCAGCACTAATTTGAACATAAGTTTAGTCTGTTGGTAAAGTCACCTGTTGGTCTAGAGGAAATCTTCAAAAAAAACGCTGCTTTCACGAACTTCTTGATACTCTGGCAGAAATAAAACAAACAAAAGAAGTCTTTTTATGTCAAAAATGTTTCTGTAGATGTTTCATTATATAAATAATTAGTTTTCAGAGTGATCAATACTGAATGAGTATAACTTGCACTCCTATAGGTGAAAGCATGACCGTTCTAAACACGGCTGATTGGCTGCTGGGCTGCAGCAGCCCGTCTCCTGCCTCGGGGTCCAAGGACTATGGTACAGAGGTGCATGTGTGTGAATTCAAGACTGAGAGTCATACATACTGAATGTGACGGGGCCTGCTCTGTGGAGATGAACCCTGTTTATATTTTCTGCTCAAACCGCTCTGATTGGCTTTCTTTTGCAGTGCTGTGTTTGTTTTTCGAATGCCATTTTGAATTCTACGCGTGTCATCGTCTTATAAACGGTATTTGCAAGGTTCCCACCTTTATCAGAGGGTCAAACTTCCTGTCTTTCCCTGAGATGTAACGTGCATTCATGTATTTTTAAATTTGTCAGATAATTTTTTTGCTTTTTAAGTTTGACAAATCCCAGAAGGAAGATCTTTTGCAGTTGTCTTAGGCTTTATATCATTTATCTTTTAAATTGGGGGTGTGGAGTTCAGTCATCATTAAAAAGGGAACCCTGCATGCACAATTTTGCTCTCATATTTGGAAATGCATGGTGTTTTTCTACTCTATCCAGTCAGACTTTCTGTTTTCTTTTGTTTTATGCAGCATCTCAATCTCATCTACTATCCCCTTTCCTTTAAGTAAAAACAGAGCCTTTGAACAACAGCGATACAGTCACTACGACAGGCGACGCATCTCTGGATACGTACGCAGGCTCAGGTAAAACAACACCTTTCTCACTCGCCTACACACACACTAAACGTCTGCCTCCATGTTTTCTCAAATCCCCTCAAACATCATCCATCTAATCTCTGCAGTAGCCCTGCTGAAAGCCCTAATCCGCTGAATGTTGCCTGTCCTTGGATTGGCTCATCGGAGGCTGGCGCATGGATGAAAGACATTTTTACATGTCTTTTCTGTTTTTTTAGACTGATACTCAAAGAGAGGGTTTAGAAGCAGTGGGGTGTTTGTCAGTACAGCGCTCTGACATCTCAGTGACCACAAAAATACATTGTTTTACTGTGAGGCCCACTATGAGGGGTTCTCTCTACTGAGAGTACCTCTCTCTGTTACTGTAAAGGCATTTCTGACACAAACGTTTAACTTTGGTTGATTTTGATCATCGTTCTGTTTTCAGTGATCACCAGCAGCGGGTACAGCCCTCGATCAGCCCACCAGTACTCTCCTCCTCTCTACCCATCAAAGTAATTCTCTTACATTTGAAACTTTATAGATACCCACTCCTTTGCAGGTTTAAAGTGTGCTGTCAGGCATTAACCTCCCCACTGTATCCCCAGGCCCTACCCTCACATCCTCTCCACGCCGGCAGCACCTCCCATGCCAACATACGCTGGCCAACCTCAGTTCAGCAGCATGCAGCAGTCGACCATGTATACCGCCTACTCACAGACAGGACAGGCCTACGGATTGTCCACCTACGGTATCAATAAGCACTCTCTTATTTTGATGTCCTGCAGGGTCAATTGTATCTATCCCGATAAATGGCATGGTCAGCTTTAGATTATTGTTCTCTATAATTTAAAAAAGAGAGAAAAAAGAAACAGGCTACAGGTTGCAAATCCAATGTATGACAAGTGAAAATAAAGGAACAGTGTTGAAAAAAGTAAGACACATCATTTTTACAGTTTAACATTAATGTTGAACACTTTAGACAGGAATATGGTGACTGTTCAAGGACAATAAATCCTAAAAGATCCTATTTTCAACACAATCCTGCATCATCAAACACATCTTTATAAAAACATCCTGTTTTGCATCCAAGTAGAAATGTTGGAACACACCTTTCCTGGTTGGTGATTATGTTAAATCTTATTTTTAATCACAAACATGGTAATGTTCTAACGTTATTATTATTCCTGGTTCTCCCTGTCACAGACCTGGGTATGATGCTTCCAGGGATAAAGACGGAGAGCAGTTTAACCCAGAGTCAGTCTCCTCTACAGACGGGCCTCAGCTACAGCCCCGGCTTCACCACCCCTCAGCCCGGACAGACTGCCTACTCCCCCTATCAGATGCCAGGTCAGGAAAATAAAAAGAATTTAAACATTGAAATTAGTTTTACAGTGTAAAACTCTTGTTTTATATTGTGATTATTATTTTGGGCATTGACTCTTATGTGGATCAGAACTCTCAGAGAGTCCTTCATGTTTTATAAATCTGTTTCTAAATTCACTTCTTTGTGATGTAAGAAATCATTTCCAGTAAAGGTGATTTTATTCTGTCTTCTCTGTTCTTGTTTTTCATTGGAAGGTTCTAGTTTCACTGCTTCCTCAGGCCTCTACGCCACTAACAACTCTGTGTCCAACCCTGCCAACTACACTGCCACACAGCAGGTAACGTGCACACTGAGAACCCACGAGAAGCCGTGTTTTAGGCAGCACAGGTGAAACAATTGAAGTAAAAGGAACTTTTTGCTGCAACAGTGTTTGAAAGTGATTTTACAGCCGCACACCCACGCAGCTTCCTTGTTTCAGGGTAAAATGAAAAAAGAATTCTTACTACTCTGCAACCTTGCAACATGGGAAAAGCAACTCTTGTGAAAGAGTGTTTTGTTTTGAATATTTGTCTTTGTCCAAATGATGAATTGTTTTGTGGTTGTAAAATGCTTGTAAGGGGATTTCAATTTCTGGCTATGATGTGGCTGTTTACATGAGAAAAGACAAGGTTTGGCCTGGGTGTGCGTGTGTGTGTGTGTGTGTGTGTGTGTGTGTGTGTGTGTGTGTGTGTGTGTGTGTGTTACACAGGTCAGGACAAATCTGTTTAAATAATTTGTGTTTGGGGGACAAAAAGCAAAATTAGCACACATTAGTACCATTTAATTTTACCGAACCTTCGTTGCTCTCACGTGTCTCTATTCCCCGGGTCGTCCTGAAACGACCATTTTCCGGGACATTTCAGCAACCATGGGTGTACCAGAACAGGGGTATATACTCTGAAATGGCCCTATAGAGTCGCTGGGCGGGGCTTGTGTTTAACACGTACTGATTGGTTGTACCTCAGTAGGAAATGACATCAGCAGATGTAGCCAAACAACTGGGATTTGTAAAATTGGATGAGTTGTTGGTGAAGCAGAATTGAAGGAAAAGAAAAGTCAAAATGATCATTTCTAAACTCCCAACCCTGATAAAATATGGCGGGAATCGTCCCACAGCGCCATAATTCACGGCGCTTTGTGGTCTTCTACAGAGCACTGCAAAAAACGACACTTCTTCTGGTCATTGAACACCTCTTTTTATGTCTTCCCGTCCCCTGAATGGACTAAATTTCGATATGTGTGATAGAATTAAACTTTCTAATGTTCCGTGGATGCCCTCTCGCACTTATCAGTGACATCACTCACCGCTGAAATGTTCGTGATACGCTGACGTCTTAGCAAAGTCCTGAAAGG
The DNA here is from genome assembly GCA_006937985.1 of Aphyosemion australe. Taxonomy (NCBI): domain Eukaryota; kingdom Metazoa; phylum Chordata; class Actinopteri; order Cyprinodontiformes; family Nothobranchiidae; genus Aphyosemion; species Aphyosemion australe. The sequence continues at coordinate 197,459 of SSNS01000200.1, read as the reverse complement.
GACGATTTTGTATGGAGACATAACAGCTAAGAGGAAAGAGCCAAGTGCTGTGTTTTCTCTGCTCACCAGTCTGTGTTCTCGTCTGCAGGATTACCCCTCATACACCACATTTGGCCAAAACCAGTATGCGCAGTATTACCCTGCCTCCACCTACGGGACGTACGTCACCTCCAACAGCGTGGACAGCACCAGCTCCACGGCAGCTTACCAGCTGCAGGATCACACTCAGGCTATGACAGGACAGGCTGCAGAACTTCACCCAGGTTTGTGCAGAAAATATAAGCTACACAAGAAATGTGTTATGGCTGATTGGGTGCTTGATAAATGACTTATTAGCCATTAGCACATCAGACTTAAAAAGCTATTTCTCTAAACTGAGGCCATTCAGAAAGCTGTAACTTTCACACATAAAGGAGATCTGATCGGTGGTCTCAGAGATTTCGTCTTTTTTTGTCCCATTATTTGGGTCTTCCTTATCCACCCCCTCCCTCTCGCTCTCCGATTGAGACATAACAATACGAGCGGCGAAAGCCCGGGTCTGGTTCTAGTTACTGAGCAGCAGTGGGAGCATATGGCACTGCGAGGGTGTGCTCCAGTGGAATGTCCGTCTGTGGGCCTTTTGTGTGTTTTCCCATGCATTCGGAATATCGATATATGCTGCATCTTTGTTAGGAAGCACCTGATTACATAATGCATTTGAATCAATACACACTTCTGTTAAATCTTCACTTATCATGAGTCGTTCACATTTCCCTTTTGTTTAGGTTTCTTGCTAGCGTTTAAGTCGATCTTTCAGAGCAATTACTGTGAATTATTAAACTTGCCAAAGCTCTCTGTACAAGTCTGAGTTATTGCTCTTCCTGACCTGGAAGCTGTTCTAAACATGTCTTTGTTGTTTTTACAATGCAGTGAATGTGGTTTGATTGTGCCAAATATTAGCATAAATGTGGTTCTATTCCCTCTCAGGGGACTTTGATACAGTGCAGAGCCCCTCCACGCCCATCAAAGAGCTGGACGACAGAGCCTGCCGGAGTGGGGGGTCCAAGTCTCGTGGCAGAGGCCGCAAAAACAACCCCTCTCCTCCCCCTGACAGTGACCTGGAGGTAAAGGACAGAAAACATGTTCTCACAGAGCACCAAGAGCTCCGACTGGATTACTAATTCAAACATAGACATAAGGCATTTGTTCTGGTTTTCAGTTTTGACCTGCTGGAAAAGAACAGAGCAGAGAAATCAGTGTTTGTAACTTTGTTCTGCAGAGGGTGTTCGTGTGGGATCTGGACGAGACCATCATTGTCTTCCACTCTCTGCTCACGGGCTCCTATGCACAAAAATATGGCAAGGTATGACTCTGCCGCCACGGCATGCTAATATTTCCACATCTCTTCATTGAGACGGCGTTTCCAAAACTTCCAAAAACATTTGCGAGGGGTCTCGATTTGCTCGTTTGAGTGTTTGAGCAACAAAAGTACTTAGGGTAACACTTTATTAACATTACTTAGTGCATTATTAAGCATTAATAAACAAAGGATCCCTTTATTAACATTTGCGGTATTGTTGACTATTAAGTGTCCTTGAGGTTAGGACAAAGGGCCATGGGGGGTGTCTGCTTAGTAATGCATTAGTATTGACATTAAAGGTTGAATATGGAACACGGACACTAGTGAGCCTAACAACACAACCGCTTTAAGTTTTAAACTCTAATCCTTTCCCGCTTCGTCCGCCATTATTACATGGAGAAAAATCTCCCATGTGAGAATGCAGTATCCTTTGAATTTGGACCACCTTGTAGCTCTTCTGTGACGTATTCAACCTTAAAATGTGTACTCAGAAGGATGCAGCTCCTGGATTTGTGGAAAAATAAAAATACATTTAAAGGTTGAAAATGGAACACGGACACTATAGCGACATCTAGTGTTTAGAGGTGGTATTGCAACAACAGAACACATTTTCCAGCCGTCGGGGTGTTGGTTCACTGCTGATCCGTGAAGTGAGCAGCCAGCACCATTTCCAGTGATGAATCATACAGGGTTAGGACTCATTTCTACTTATAAGTTTATTTTACAACAGTATTTACCGTTAGAACATCTTCTGGGCTCAGAATCAGCTGCTTGACTTGTCGAGTCCACCATTTCACACAGTCCCAGCCTCGCCTTGCTGAGCAAACTTTTTACCACAATGATGCCCTCTAGTGGCTGGTAGATGTAAACATAAACCCAGTGTCGTGCCCGTCAAAATGAAATAAAACATTTTTTTATAGCTTTTAACCCCTTAACGCCTGAATTTATTTCCAAATATGGAATAAAATATTCACTTGTGTTTTTGCTTTCAAGTAGATGCTAAATGAAGGATGGACAAAAACACAGGAATGTGAATAAATCCATCACTGGGCAGTGGAAAATTATGGACGGTATTATGGTTGCATTTGGAGGGGAAGAGGTTTGATGCGAATTTGCAACACTCGGCATTAAGTGGTTAAAGGAAAAACTGTACCTTCATTCTGCACACCTCTAAACGCCCCGTGGACGTATTATTTTTAAAAAATATAGCTTTTTATTAAAATGTTCCACATTCAACCTTTATGTTTAATCATTTAATACTTTATTTAATAATTTATTAATGCTTAATAATGCACTAAGTACCGTTAATAAAGGGACCCTTATTTTAAAGGGTTCCCACAAGGTCAAATGTACTTATATAGCACCTTTCACAGGTAGGAATCACAAAGTGCTTCGAAACAGAACAAGAAAATACAAGAAAATGAACAAAACAAATAAAAGAAAAATATACTAAAATGATTTAAAAGCAAGATTAAAAAGACAAGTTTTTAAAAGCTCTTTAAAAACAGACTTTTAGCGCAGAGAGAGGAGAGAGCATTCCTTTACCTCAGGAATTATGACAGAATCACTTGCATAACCTTTCCACGAATCTTGCATCATGTGCCTCACGTGACCTGGTCATGACCAGAACTCAAATCCTTCCATCACTCATGAACAACTTGTGAGGCAAAGACTCAACCCAGAGGAAGCATTCCACGTTTTTTCCGGCTGAGACTCCTCATCAGAACAGAACATCATCGTCTGCATAAAGCAGAGACAAGAACCTTCCCTCAAACAGGATCAGGGAGAAGGGGGGAAACCCTGGCAGAGTCCGACCTGCTCTGGCAATGAGGATGTTGACACAGCTCTTACTGACTGTACCAAGACCAGATTGCCCTTAAACGTGACCCTGGTACCCAATACTCCTGCAGCACTCCTACAAAATGCCTCAGGGGTGAGGTTGTAAGGCTTCACCGAGTCCACAGAGCACACGGGAACTGGACTGCCAAACCTCCGTGACCCCCCTAGCAACAAGAGTGAAGATCTGGTCCAAAGCCACCCTGCTCCTTCGGGAAACCCAGGTTGGATGACAATCGAAGCCTTCTTTCCAAAAACGTACAAAATATTCTCCAAAAATGACCCGAACCAATTAATGCATTTCCCCCTCAGCTCATATTCTCAATTTAACTCAACAACAAACAAAGAGCGCTCATTGTTCACAGGCACCTCTCAGTGGACGTTAACGGCTCCAAGAGCGTTACGCTCAATTTATGATTGCCTAGTTTATAAAACGAGTCTTTAAATGTAGCTATACATAACTGTCAGTACTGTTATTAGTTTAATCGTAACCTGAATGTGCTAATTTCTACCTCCGAGTGGTGTTTACTCCAGTCCTCTCTGAACTTGTTTGGTGGTCCCACTTTCTCACTTAGTAGCTACACTGTTTATAGTTCCCTTTATTTTAATAGTTCCTGGCACTGATCTGGGATCATCCTATGTGGCCACGGCTGCAGGATTTTTATTGGGTGATGTCGTTTCCTGTGGGTACCCGTGTGGCCAGCGGCCTCCCCGTGTAGGCTTTTCAGATTTGGTTCATTCTGATGTTCTGTTCCTGTTTGGCAGAAGAACAAAAGCTGGCACAGTGTGTGTACGCATGTGTGTGTGCACACACAGTTTGAAGCCAGAATTTCATAGAACTTGGGGTTGAGGCGTTTGTGGGGACTGATGTGCTTCCTTTTTGCTCCACACCGGTGGAATTTTATGTTTGGCAGTTTGGGTTTATAAGAAAAGCCCCGGTTACTTATAAACGTGTGTGTGTGTGTGTGTGTGTGTGTGTGTGTGTAAGGCAGAAACACATGTGGCCTCAGAGGCTGAGTCAGCTTGGTTTATGTTGGATTTGCTGTAGAAAAAAAATGACTTCACGATGTGCGTTTGGACCTGAGTGGAGAAGTTTGTGCATTAGTCCAGACTTTTTCAGTGGTTAAAAATCTTATTGATTTTTTTTAAAGTGAACTAAACAATTTTTATATAAATTGTTTGAGCACAAACTGAATTTTCATTAAAAACAAATAAAAATCAGCGGAATGAGTGTGTTTTTGTGAAAACAAACACAGATTATGCTATTTTCTATGATTAGAATGTGAAGCTTGACTGGACGTATTGGATACTCCTACCAAAGTTTTTATTTTAATTTTTATTCTTGCTGTTTTTTTAAATATTCTGCAGAATTTGTCACTTGGAAAATTTAAATTTTCTAAAATGCAAAAGACATGTTTACAAAATATCTGTTTCACTGACTTTCACCAGTGCATCTAAACCCAACCAAACAAATGTTTCTATGTAGATGCAATAAAATAAAAATCAGCTTCTGGAACCAAAGTCGTACCCCTCTAAATAATTGCTGAGACATTTTTTTCACCTCATTTTCTGCTGATGGGAGAAAACGGTGGCAGCTGCTTCTGTTTGCACCTCGCCCTAAATAGCATTTACAGTATTGACACAGAAACCACAAGATCTTAATGCCCCTCATATGTGGTTGGAGGACAGATCTGCTGGAAACACAAAAAGCCATCAGACTGTTTGCAGCTTGCTTGGAACAAGGGAGGATGCTCAGAACATCAATAGGTGCAAACTATTACAGTAAAAATGGTCAGTTAGCCAGATGAGTGTTTATAATTCCTTAAATATTATGAGAGGCTTTGGTCAGATTGCAGCATCTGAGAGGGCCGAATAAGTCTTTAAATGCTTTCACCCTTCTTTTATTTTGTTCTTTCTGACACTCAGAATTGCTCCAGTGTGTGTGTGTGTGTGTGTGCGTGTGTGTGTGTGTGTGTGTGTGTGCGTGTGTGTGTGTGTGTGTGTGTGTGTGTGTGTGTGTGTGTGTGTGTGTGCGTGTGTGCCTCTCTCGCTAACTTTCCCTCTCCTTCCTGTTAGTTTCTTTCTATTCCAGTCTGACAGTGTCAGCGAATCATGCGGCAAGCTGTCGACCCCCGCTGGCCTATCACAGATGATGGTTTTTGCAGCTGAGCCTCAGGCTGGCAGGGCAGGCTGCGCTCTCCCAAACACACACACACACACACACACACACACACACACACATGCGCACAAACAGTTCTCATACCAAATACCAAATACACTCAGGCTCCCTTCAAAATACATACAAGGGGACACACTCCTCCTGCAAACATTAGGAATGCTAATGGACCAGAGCGTGTGTGTGTGTGTGTGTGTGGAGGGGGGCGGGTCTTAGGCATAATGTCATCTCAATACTTTGTTATATACCCTTTGTTGGCAAAGACAGAGGTCAAACGTTTTCTGTAAGTCTTCACAATGTTTCCACACACTGTTGCTGGTATTTTGGCCCATTCTTCCATGCAGGAGTTAAGAAAGCGTTTCCAGCTCGTGTTTTTCAGAAAAAGCTGAATTTTAGTGATTTAAAAGTCTCCCTCGTCTGCAGGACCCTCCCATGGCGGTGACCCTTGGTTTGAGGATGGAGGAGATGATCTTCAACTTGGCTGACACACACCTATTTTTTAATGACCTGGAGGTAGGAAAAAACTTAAACTTTTCAGAAGAAATGTCTGAAATTTTTTTCATTTGCACATTATCCAACTTTAAGATAAAAAAAGTTGCTTGACCTTTACTGAAATGTCACTACTGCCCTCTAGTGGCAAAGTGAATATTGCTGTATGTTTAGATTCTAATTTATCCACATGGACTCACGAGTGTTTGTGACTCCAGGAATGTGATCAGGTACACATTGATGACGTATCATCAGACGACAACGGCCAGGACTTAAGGTTAATATTTCAATTTATTTAGTTTGTATAATATGACCTTTTTTCTACTTGAAGTCTTGTTTTCTAAATTCAATCAAATATTTTCAGAATGATTAACAATAATCAACTTTTTGTTCCACCAGAGCAGACTTTTCAAATAAAACATATCATTATTATTGACAGTACTTACAGTTTTGCAACTGATGGCTTCCATGCAGCTGCAACCAGCGCCAACCTGTGCCTGGCTACGGGGGTCCGCGGCGGGGTCGACTGGATGAGGAAGCTGGCCTTCCGCTACAGACGGGTCAAGGAGTTGTATAGCACTTACAAAAATAATGTCGGGGGTAAGCTGATACAAATGCAGTCGTTTTGATCTATATTAGGAGAAAGGTGCTGTGCAAGAAGGGGTTTGTTGTCTTAAAGCAGAAATACAAAGTATTTGGTCAGATGGCGCCATCTAGAGGCAGGGAAATGTATCACGCCTTAAGGCTCTCGCCTTACTTCTGGAAACAATGTCTCTCTTTATTATTAAAGACTTACTTGACCATAAGAATTGTCAACTTTGCATACTTCCTCAAAGATGTGCATGCTCTGTGATTGACATCTGTACATTAGCAGACGTTTAACGCTATTGGTTAATGCCGAGCAGTACTTCGTTCAAATTGCATGGGGCTCTATGTGACGGGGGCAGGGTTATAAAAAAAAATCATGCATAATTCCTGAAAGGGGGTAAACCTCTGGATTGCTCCTTTAAGATGTATAAATTGAAATATAAAAATGTGATTTATTTTTTCTTCAAACACTGAAACAAAGTGTAAAATCATCCACTCAGTTCTGACCCTTTGACCCTGTTTCTGTGTATTGTAGGTCTGCTGGGTCCAGCTAAAAGAGACGCCTGGCTGCAGCTCAGAGCCGAGGTGGAAGCTCTGACGGACTCCTGGCTCACCCACGCACTCAAGTCCCTGTCCATCATCAGCTCCAGGTGACGCATCATTTTACTTTTTTTCATTCTTGCTGATTTCTCTGTGGTCTCGAAGTGATCCTAAAACAGCAGCAAATGATGCTAATGCACAGAAGTGGACAAAATGGGCCGTGTTTGTTCTGTGTTTTTGCCCACAGGAGTAACTGTGTAAACGTGTTGGTGACCACAACGCAGCTCATACCAGCGCTGGCTAAAGTTCTTCTATATAGTCTCGGTTCCGTTTTCCCCATCGAGAACATTTACAGTGCAACAAAAATAGGTGAGGCTCACACACACGTACACACACAAGGTTCAGGTCACATAAAGTGGGGATGCTGTGAATTTTACCTGTTGCATTTGACCCTTTGAACAACCTCAGTTTGGAGAAACAGATAAGCTCTCGTCAGCTTGACAAGCTAACGGCTAGTTGAAGTGGGTGCATTATGAAATGGCTCTAATCTGAAACAAACATTGCATTTATTATTTTTCTGATTGTGATACCCCAGGATGTGCTTTTACATGCTTAATTAAAAAAAAAAAAAAAAAAGCTACTTTTGCTATTTGCATTAGCAAAATAAAGGACAGAATTTAGACTAGCGGTCAATCTGTGTTTCTCCAAACTGAGGTCATTCAAAGAGCCATCAGGTAAGATAAAATTCATAACCTATCAACAGAATCACACTTTAAAAGATCCAAATCTGCTCTCTAATATATAAGAAGGAATGATAATAAACAAATAATTTACCTAGCGTTAAATCTAATGTTTTGCCACATTTTTGGACTTGTTTTAATAATCTGATTTCTTTTAAAAAATACCAAATTAGTAAATAACAAGATAACAGTAATTCATAGCTGCTTGGATTTGAAATGCCTCCAATATTATGGTGGTTTTGCTTTTATTACACAGAATTTTGTGGCTATTTGCGTTTGCTAATGATGGCGGCAGCTAGCTGTAGCATTTCTGGTTCAGCCTGGGACACCTACAGGGGGAATTCTACATTTCTGCCTGAATAATAGAATAGAACAGAATAGACATGTGCTTTATTGTCGTTATACTTGAAGGTACAAAGAAATTAAGGGTGCTCTCACCAAGCCACCATGCACCGCACATAAAGTTACAGCACAAGGAGGTAGCAAAACATGATAGAATATGAAACACATAAAAAGGTGTCAAACACAGCAAAATAAGTAAATCACGTTAAAAAACACATAGCCTGTATAATGTGAACCAATTGTTTGTGTGAAGATTTAAAAAATTGCATTTTCTAATGAAACTAGAAACAACTTGAAGTTGTTTGAAGGTGGGAGCCATCTTTGCATTAGCTGTTAGCTTGTCAATGTGGTCAGAATATTCTATATTTCTCCACGCTGAGGTCATTCAAGGCCATTTCTACAGCAGGTAAGATTATAGTTCCACATAATTCACTATTTAAGCGGGGGCGCTGACATCTTTGGGCCTGATGAACGTGGGAGAGCCATTAGGTTTAGCTTGGTAGCACACGTGTTCGTGTTGTGATGCACACAGCTCTGCCTCTTCCTGTTTCCATCCAAACAAATGGAAAACCTGTGAAAGCCGTTTGTTTGTCTCCAGGCAAAGAGAGCTGTTTTGAGCGTATAGTCTCCCGCTTTGGCACTAACATTACATATGTTGTGATTGGCGATGGGAAGGATGAAGAGCATGCCGCCAGCCAGGTAAACAAACAGCTTGTGAACTTTGACCCCTCTGACCATGTGACCCTCCTTCCTCCCCTTGTTTATTTGTTTTTTGCAGGGAAAGAGAGTTGCTTTGAACGCATAATGCAAAGGTTTGGCAGGAAAGTAGTGTATGTTGTAATTGGGGACGGTGTGGAAGAGGAGCAGGCGGCCAAAAAGGTAATGGACCCCCGAAACCTTACCGTGACCCCGCCTACTCCGCACAGTGTGAGCTCTGATTGGACGAAACCTGCCTTTCTTTGCTGCAGCGGTTTTTGTGTTTGGTCCCCGACTTTCTCTGGTCCACTGGCTTTTTGTTTTCATGGTGTGACGGGACACTGGAGTGGATATCTGAGTTACAACCTGGCTTGGCTTATTGTGGATATTTGAACTCTTACAGCTCAAATTTACCTCCAAACATGGAGGGTTTGAACAAAAATTGGCTCATTTAGAACTTTTAATTCTTAATAAAACGTTTTGGCAAATGTACACAGTAACCAAGCTTTAAATAATCATGTTTAGAGAATTATTGCTGCTTTTTTCCAGTGATTATACTACGTACTCTACACTAGAACATGTTCTCTTCATAAAACGACTCCTTCCTCTTCAGCTTTGGGTTTTATTTGTGACGCCTGGGATTGTTTAAAGAAAAACAATGCATTTTGGGAAATATTCCTATTTACTTCCTTGTTCAGTTAGATTCAAAAGACTGATAAAGACTGTTTACTTGGCACAAAAAGATGGAAATATGGGGGAATTTTAAGCACGTCTGTTTTAAATTAAGATGCTTTTAGGATAAAATGTCAAAATGTTTACAAACAGATCTTTGGATAAAGAAATGTTCACATGAACAGTTTAGGGAACATTTGCACTCAGTCGTGCGTGTTTTTACCCACTGATCCAAGTTTTTAAATAAAATGTTCCTCATGTGGATTTTCTATTTGTAGATATGAAACAAATAAACCAGTTAGAACAGTGGTTCCCAACCTTTTTTCCAAGAGGACCCCCTTGCTTGTGTCCAAGATGAGCCAGGGGCCCCCAAGACCAACTCTTAACCCCATACGCACATCTAAAGTGATGAATTACAAACTTTATACAAACATACAGAATTATAACTCTTACAGAGTCTTGATTATACTACTGGGTGCGTTATTGGGATTTTCTAAATGCAATTTTTACAAATATAGTCTCTATAAACTCGCGACCTCAGCGCAGGAAAAATTGTGGTGACCCCCTGCAATCTTGTGGGGACCCCAGGTTGGGAACCAGAGTTAGAGGTTATAACTGGGTGAAATTTTCAGGTTTGCTACAATAGAGCCACTAAAAGTTATTGACTCATGTCTTTAAAAGTTTGTATTTACCCTAAATGTGCTAAATATTGATAATCTGAGAACTCTGAATAACTTCCAGGACAAACCACGTCTTGAAGTACCACTTTTAGCTAGTAGCTTTAAAAAAATAAAAAAAAATGTGCATAAATGGCACTCCTTGTGTCTAAAACTCCCAGAATACCAATAAGTCTAGAAGTCACTAACTTCCAACTCGTACCAGCAGCTGACCTGCATATTTCCCAAAATGCTTCCTGACAATAGAACTGCATGGGTTTGGTTTGCAGTGCTGCTGCAGCTCCAAGCTACAGGACTAGCGTAGCTTGCATGAGTCGAGGTGGTGGTGTTCCACTGTGGGAGCAGAATCTCTGGATTTAACGGTGTGTGTTCACTTCGCAGCACAACATGCCCTTCTGGAGGATATCCAGTCACTCTGACCTGCTGGCCTTACACCAAGCACTGGAGTTTGAATACCTGTAAGGACCGTAGCATTATGGACTTATGCATCGCTACCATGGAAACAGCCCTCTTCTTTTGTACTATTTAAGAACAAAACTGTTAGACTGCATCTGTTTTGTGTTTTTTATGTCTTTTTTTGAATGTTTGGATTTACAAACTCTTTATGGTCTTAAGCGAAGAAGTTGAAGTAAAAGAGGTCAGTGGGGTTTGGAGGAACTGGACTCGATGCGCTCTGGCCCAGATGCTGATACGCCTCTGAAGAATCCAGTTTACCGTCCACGCGGCTGAGCCAGAAAAGGATGAAGACTTCTCAGAACCTGGAGTGTTTCTCTTCCTGTGATCTGGCGTTTATTATCTGCAGAGCGACATGCGGACGTCCTCACCTTAACGTTAATTTGAAGGCATCTCTGTATAGATTCTAATGTAAACTGGGACACTTTTTCCCCCCTCAAAGGGTTTTTCTTCCTGGTGGTAAACTCAAAATGCAGTCTGTGGTAAAGAAAAAAATCTGTAAATTATTTCCAATAAACACAGAACAGTGGATGTTTGTTTTTTTGTCAAGGAAATAAAATTTTAGCAATCCTTTCCCTCCTGAATTCATAATCCAAGCATTTTAACTGAAAAAAACACCAGACGAAGCTTTTTGTTTCCACGTTTTATTCACATCTCATTTCTTGGCTTTGAAGTATTCCTCAATCACATCCTTAGCTTGAGATTCTTTGCCATAATCCTGTAACCAGAAGGAATAATTTCAGATTAGCTCAATTAGTTACTGCTTCATCTGCACAGCAAACAACATATTGCAGGAAACATCTGCGGGTTTGGGGCACCACTGCTCTAATGCTGTAGGAAAACCCTTAAACACCACAAATAGGTGATGAGATAGTATCATGGCCAACAGGTTAGGATGCACAGCAGCTGGACCTTTAGTTAACCAAATCGTGATTCCTCCACTGCTACAGTTTAAGCTCATTTACCTTGATGACAACACAGCTGCAGCCCACCACCTTGCGGGGTTTGCCCTCACGGTCGATCTTGCACAGACCGACCCACTCACCGAGCTTCTTGTTGTCGTCAACCTTGTTAGAATCGAGAAACAAGCACATTAACACGAGAGGCTAGAGCTGGGCAATAAGGTCTCAAATCAACATCACGGTATATTGAGGAGCTCACCTCGACAACGACAAAAAGACGAGAAATACAAATACGTGCAATAGCAAAAGTTTCCCACTAGATGGGGCTGTTTTATTGACAGTATTATTCCCCAGAACTATTGCAATTATTTTTAATTGCTACTTGTAAAAAAAATTGCAAACTGAATACTAAGCTCTTTATGTTAAGATTGACTCAAAAACTAAGCACAACTGAACAAGTAATGAAGTAAAAGAACTACTGTTCTGTGTCTTAACTTTATAAAGCAACCTACTCACACTCTCTCCTTACCGCCCAGCCCTACTAAAAACTGTACCAAACAGATGAGAAAACAAACCTTGATACTTTCTATAAGTTTAGCTCCAATCGAAGTACGTACAGACGAACAGAGCGCACTGGTCTGTATCTCAGACAGAAATTGGGTAACAATGGCATTCTCCTCACAGCGTTCAGTAGAGGGAGCCAAGTTATCATCAGTGATACACCAGCACAAAGCTACACTAAACATTCAAACCAACAGCACCACTAAAGGCTCCAGCGTTATGATTTGACACTTGACCCTGGATCTTTACCTTGATCAGGTTAATCTGATGCTCAGCACAGAGGGCCTCCACCAGCTTGACGTACATGGGCTCATTACAGTTGGCTGCCAGGACACAGAGATGGGCCTGACGTCTGCAAGCAACACAGGAACATCAGGACTACACAGTTTATGGAGCTTCTGCACGTGTGGTGCAGAGGAAACAAAGAATTCATGAAAAATAAACAAGTGCATGAGACAACTTTAATAAGTTATGCTCAAAAGTTATGATTCATGTTGTGGTCTAGATATGATGGCCAAAATGACTCAATCTGAGCCAGAGAAACTCCCAACTTCGTCTTTAGAACACGTTCTTGCAATTAAAGAACGATAACTTGTTCTTTGCTGAAACCGTAGCCACTAACACTTCCCTAACAGGAGATTCTTACTTTAGGAGATAAAACAAACTGTAATCACATTAATTGTAAAGTGAGTAAGTGGTTTTCAGTTTTTAAACTACTTTCTGAATAAGCAACCCTATTCACATCATTTAAAATAGATGAAACCTACAACTATTTTCTATGAAAAATTGCAGTACAAGAAACAAACTGAAAAACCATAATTTAAACAAAACGTCACATAAAAGGTGAAAGGGGTAGAAAAATGCATCAATAACTGTACAAACCTAAATCCTCACACTTTATTTTAGTGAAATATTCAGTTGTGTACTGGTCTGTATCTCAGACAGAAATTGGGTAACAATGGCATTTTCCTCACAGCGTTCAGTAGAGGGAGCCAAGTTATCATCAGTGATACAGCAGCACAAGACTCCTTTAGATACCCACACACCTTTATGGAGTAAATATGAAGCACTCACTTGTCCAGGGCCTTGGCAGCCTCACGGATACCGCGGGCAAGGCCATCGTGGATGAGTGCGGTCTTGAGCACTTCAGGGAGAGCGGTGTTGACATCCATCACACCTCCGGCAGCAGTGCTGTGAAGAGAGAGAAAATTAACCTCTTTGTAAGGTAATTCTAATATGACGGCGAGTGTGGTTCTACTGAGCTCCTGGCCTGTCAGATAGAGGATCTCACTCATTGGAGAGTGAAGGGGTATCCGACAAAGTGTGAATCATCATTCAAGCAACAGAGAGCTCGATCACAGAAAACTAAGTCTGAATTCTGGGTCTTGAGACCAGACATGATTAAATGAACAGCATTGAATTAACCTAATTAGATATTTTCTTTGTTTGCAGCTTTAGGAAATAAAAACTTAATTTTGAGTCATGTAATTACATTTTATCACAATAAAGATGTTTGATTCTGTAGTTATTTTTATAATACAGACTGTTGGATCACACATCCCAAGCCATTTAAAGCATTTAAAAATGTAAAAGGAAAAAAAATAAAGCTCCACACTGCAACCTAACGTAGTTCTGTAAAAGTGTCCTCATAAATATCCTCGTTGCTCAAAAATAAGCTTTTGGGAGAAAGCTCCATGCTATTTCGAGTCTGCATAGCCTCTTAGCTAGCTTAGCTGTGATGTAAGGTTTATATGCCTCTGAAGATGCACAAAATCGTAGTAAAAGGCAAAAAATGAACTTTGCACGACCCTTTCCTAACCACCGATAAAGTCGATTTAGTCCGGGCTTGTTAATAAGAACTGGTGGCTCTACTTGGCAAAAACAAATCATGATGCTCACCCTTCCTCGGCCATTGTAGATTTGCGATGGATGGCGAACCTAAAGTTCTGCAATATAATAAAGACACAACAGAGATGTCATCATACATCACGAATGAAGCCATGTTGTGAGTTTATAATGTCAGATGGTTTAAAAATGGAACAGATTGTGCCGACAGTTGTAGAAACGCACCTCGTCCTTCTCTCGGGTTGTGGTGAAAGAGGACGTCACATTTCGGCGACAGCGGTTTAATGCCGTCAGGCCCCAACCGCGGCATATTTAGGCATCCAGCGTGATGCCTGTTGTAATATTAAGTTAAAAAAAACAATCGAATGAAAAAACACCTAGTATACTGCTTTAGGACACGTTATTCACCTTCTATTAAAGCAGGGGAGCCAAATCCTGGTCCTGGAGGGCCAGTAAACAGCATGTTTTAGTGGTTTTTCTGCTCTATCACAGATTAATTTCTGGTTGAATCACCTGTCCAGCAGCTCATCAAGGTCTGCAGAGGCCTGTAAATCACCTGCTAATTGAAATCAGGTGTGTTGAAGCAGAGAAACAACTAAAACATGCTGGATACCGGCAGTTTACACCCAGAAATTAAAAACCTTTCACAGTAGGATGGAAAATATGAATATTAAATAGGCCAATTTGTTATTTATGTTTAAAAATAGCTTTTATTGAATTTTATATTTAGAGCAATTGTTATCCTGTTCAATAGTATATTTAATTTAGCATGTGTGCGTGTGTGTGTGTGTATGCTGCTCAATTATGATTGGCCTAAGTAAAACAAATAGAGAAGAAATTACAATTATAAATGTTTTATTTTTTATTCCAATTCCAAATTATTATAAGTTCTGCCAAAAATATATTGCCTAGGCCTATGCTATTCATCAGCACCTCAAACAGAAAAAGAAGAAACATTTACTCTTCAACAATATTGGTGTCTTCTTTGAGCCATTTTGACCAAACATGCACACATTTTTATTTGCGTTACAGATTTGTTTCTTCAGGAACACAGAAGAGTCCCACGTCGCTGCTCGGCATTACTTTTTGATTTTGAGGAACTGCTGTAACTGCTCCATCTCAATTGCATTCTCGAATGCCTCAAAGTCCTGAAAGAAAGACAAGAAAATGGATTTAGACAGAGAATAAGTCAGAGCAAAGTTATATTAGTATTTGTTAAAAAGAATATTTAAACATTGTTTCTGATTATTATTTTTTATAAATTTGTCTTAAATAGTTTCTAATCGATATCAGCACAAATACCCCTGATTAAATTGCACCAGTTTATTGGAAATTTGATTTCACCTATCAGAGAGTAAACCAATGACTTTCATCAACAAATATAATTACATATTATTATAAATATACCTCATCACCTGTAAACACACAATGATGTGTAAAGACCTTGGACTTTGCTGAATTTTATCTGTTTATTTAGATCAATGGTTTTGCAAACAAATCATGCCCGATTAACCAAGGTGTGGATAAAAAAAAAGTACTTCGTATTTTAAATTTTCAAAACATTTCTGTAAACTCAGATTTTAACACATTAGTGCAATTTTTTTTATTAAAATATGGAACTTTGAAAGGCAAACACTTAAGAAAAAATTATTTGTGGGAAAGCTAAAGCGCATTAGAAAAGATTAAAATGGATTTCACAGTGCCCTACATCAGGGGAATCTTCTATATCGTCTTTCTCACACAGAATAAACCAAACGTCTGAAAAGTTGCTTAATTGTTTTTAGAAAAAGCAACAAAAAGAAAAGAAAAGAAAAGAAAGTCCTTAAAAAATGACTTTGAATTTGTATCAATGGACTTTTTTTTCTTGATTACTGCTGGCAAATAAACTAAAACAAATTTGAAATAATTATCAAGTGCAGAAACAAATTTCAAATATAGTTCTGTTTTATAAATTCCTGATGTTTAAAGAAGTGGAACACTTGATTAATCAGTACATTTGCAGTCGTCTCTAGTAGGAATTAATAAGTAGTAGTTCTTGTGGGGGGGGGGGAATATACCGGTGCACCATTTTGGAGCTAAACCTACAGTCTTTGAGCTAAACGTTAATCACGTCACAGCTGAGCTTCAGACGGCAGGTTTTGGAGTCTTATTCCCTGATATTTGGGCATTTTGCCTCGGAGTGGATAACAGCAACACAACTCTACCACTGACTTGCAACGTTGAGGTTTTATCTCCACAAATAACCCAAACCTGATGGAGTTCTACTGCGTGGTGGCATTGCTAATGCTAACGGTTAGCTTAAACCAGCCAAGACGACCTCTGCTGTTTCCCGGGTGTTAAAACAACAACAGCCTTCTCTGTCATGAGTCAAGATGGGTGAGTCCATGAACGTTAATTCACAGTGTGACGTAGATTTGTGAGGATTTTCAAATCCTAGAGTTTCACTGTCTATTTTCTATCAGAAGCTAATCGGTGTAGGAGACTTTTTTCATGTTCAGCCTGCATGAAAAACTCAAGAGTGACTGATTATAATCAGAAAAAACATTTTTAAAATGTTTTTTCAGTCAACCACTGGTAGTGCAACATGAAGTACAAGTGTGATTTTATTTATAACACATGTTGTGGATGTGAAAATTCTTCAAATGAAAAAAAAATCTTACTAGTCTGTCCAGCAACTATTAGGATTTATTCTCCTATAGTCCATGAAAAAGAACCTCTAATGTGAAAAAAAACATTCTGATAATATTTTCAGAGGCTAAATTAAGAATACATTTTTAGAGCTTACAGTTTGTGTGTAACACGCCACACCTGGGTGGTTCACACTGCAAATATTTGTTTAATCCTCATGTCACACCTTAAACTACCACATGCTATCTTGTGTAACAAACACACCAAACATGTAAGTTTTAAACAAAATGAAACTTAAATCTAGCAGACGGTCACATCTACATCACTGCTGCTGTTTTCAGATGAAACTTACTCCACAGTACACGTTGTCGTTGCATATTTGTGGAGGCAGCGCAGTCGGGTTGCCTGCCAGCTTCCTCATTAAATCCTTGTCGCTTGGATTCTGAGAGATGTCCACCGCTTTGAAGGAGATCTTCTTGGCCGTCAGGATGTCTGTGATCCTGTCTTGTTGCTTTTTTATCTGGAAGAAAAAATTTTTATTAAATTAACAGTGATCAAGCATTACAACTCCAGTCATACCTGACAGATTTGTTTTGCTATATATCCCACTATTCTCTGCAATGGAATGTCTTATTAGATGTGAATATATTAAAGCAGGACTTAGTTAAATACAGCTTGTAATTTGAGTAAAAGGAGAAAATAGTCGAGAAAGATTCCATACTGTACCTTCTGAGAACCGCTCACACTAGTCAAATACACGATTACAGGCATGGCTGCTGCTTGAATAGTAATAAATCAAAAATAAAGACACTAGCAAAGGTTTACAGAGACAAAAACCAGAGAGATAGTCAGTTAGGGAACTGTCTGAAGGTATGTGAATCTGCTGAAGCAGCAGACAAGGTGAGCAGGTTTGGACAAAGTTTACCTGCCTGCATGGACACACCCATCCGTCTGACTATTCCAGTCAGGGCTTGTTTTTGTTAATTTGTCACACACACACACGCACACACACACACACACATTTACAGTTGGTGTTCCCTCACAAAGATTTTATTCAGCATTTTGATTTTTAATTATTATTTTTTTGACTTCACCTTTAAACTGCAAGTCCAGTTGAATACATTTCACATAGCTAACTTACATCAGGGACCCCCTCATCAGGGCTGAGATGTGTTCACCATCTCTTCTTCCTACTTTGTGTCTGCTCTGCTTTAAGAAGTAAAATGTCCCAAAACAGTCATATGCATCTTCTGGCTCTTTCATCAGTTGTCCTGAAAAGCATATAACAGCTGCTTTTAGCCCCAAATCAAAGCCTCACTTGATATGACAATGGACATGCAGCAGAGTGCATGCAGAAGTTCTGCTGAGCTTTCATCCACCCAGCTCATCCTAAAATGCTGTTGTTAGGACTGAAGCCATCAATGTGCAAGTAGAATTTTTGTTCCCTGACAGTAAGACCACAATCTTTGTAGGTCTTTGGTGTCTCCTCTTTCTTTATTGCACTCAACACTGGCACTCCACAAGAATGTGTCCCCAGCCCCCTCCTGTACACAATACTCACACATGATTATTCAGCAATATTCCATGGTAATCGGGTGTACAGCTGTAAAGTTTTCATGCCAACAGAAAGAATTAGTCAAATTTAGCTTCGCTAAGAAAACAAATAGAATAGAATAGACTTTATTGATCCCTCAGTGGGGAAATTCACTTGTCACAGCAGCACCATCACTCAAAAGGTAATTAGAAGAAGATTAAAAAAACAAGGATACATCTATATACACATAGGCAGTAATCTAGTATTGTAATCTTAGATCACTAAAAAACCACAAATAAAAGATAAAAACAAACTTGGTACCAGCACTATGCAGCATACTGTAAGAGACACAGACAACAATGTGAATCCGGTATTGCACAAGTATAGAACACATATTGAATATTGCATTGGTGTTATTGTGTACCAGGATGATACCAGTACAGCTTAAACTGAGGAGTTATTCACTCTTACTGCAGAGGGGATGAAAGATCTGCGATAGCGCTCAGTTTTGCATCTGGGATGTCTCAGTCTACCTCTGGAGGAGCTGTCCATGACCTCCACAGGTCATCTTCCCCAGCATCCTCCTTTCACACGTCTCCTCAACAGAATCCAGCGGGCAGCCCAGAACCGAGCTAGCTTTGGTAGCTAGCTTGTTCAGGCTCTTTCTGGCTCGGTCAGAGCTGCCTACACCCCAGCAGACCACAGCAGAATGAATAACAGAGCCAACAACAGAGTGATAAAAGGATTTTAGCAGCTGGGAGTTAACTCCGAAGGACCTCAGTCTCCTCATGAGATGGAGGCGGCTTTGGCCCTTCTTATACAGAGCATCTGTGTTGTGGGACCAGTTTACTGTTGAGGTGAACACCCAGGTACTTAAAGGTGTCCACCACCTCAATGTCTGCTCCCTGGATGTTTACTGGTGAGTGAGGAGGAGTGTTTCTCTGGAAGTCAATCACCATTTCCTTTGTTTTACTGGTGTTCAAGCAAAGGTGGTTATGGTAAATGGCCTGTATTTGTATAGCGCCTTCTTGGGGTTCTACAGTCCCCCAAGGCGCTTCACAACACAATCAGTCATCCACCCATTCACACGCTGGTGGGGATGAGCTACATCGTAGCTACAGCTGCCCTGGGGCGCACTGACAGAGGCGAGGCCTGCCGTACACTGGCGCCACCGGTCCCTCCGACCACCACCAGCAGGCAAGGCGGGTTAAGTGTCTTGCCCAAGGACACAACGACAGTGACAGACTGAGCAGGACGCGAACCTGCGACCTTCCGATTGCAAGGCGGCCACTTAATTCCTCTGCCACCATCGCTCACACCAGTCCACAAAGTCAATGATGACTGACCTGTACTCCTGGTCATCCCCCTCCGACACACAGCCGACGATGGCCGAGTCATCAGAGAACTTCTGGAGGTGACAGCTGCTGGTGTTGTAGGTGAAGTCTGAGGTGTAGAAGGTGAAGAGAAAGGGTGAGAGTACTGTACCCTGCGGAGCTCCAGTACTGCACACAACCACCTCAGACATACAGTTTATTTTATTTTATTTATTCTGTATTTAACCAGGAAGGTCCCATTGAGATTAAAAACCTAATTTTCAAGGGAGTCCTGGCCAAGAGGCAGCAAAAGTTACAGTTACAACATATATATATTTTTTTCCAGTTACACGGACATGTTATGTACAGAATTACAGAAGGCAATTACAACACAGGAAATCTGTCACAAGAGCTCTCAGTCTGGTTTTAAATGTATTCAAGGAGATGAGCTCGGTTAGTTTCCAGTTTTCCTGCAGCCTGTTCCATGCAGAAGGAGCAGAGTGAGCGAAAGCTCTTTTACCCAGTTTAGTGCGAGCAAACGGAACACAGAGTAACAACTGATCGTTTGCACGCAGACTGTGAGAAGTTACACTTCTCCGTGAGATTAAGTTACAGATGTAGTTGGGTAGTAATCCAAGCATGGCCTTATAAATGAAAGTGTACCAATGTGCCAACCTCCTGGTGGACAAAGAAGGCCATCCCACTCGAGAATACAATTCACAATGATGGGTCAGTGGTCTACAGTTAGTAATAAACCTCAGCGAGGCATGATAAACCACATCAATCTTACCAAGACACTGTGCTGAGGCATTCATATACAAAAGGTCTCCATAATCCAGACTGGTGTGGACTAGTGTGAGCGTAACCACCTTCGCTTGAACACCAGTAAAACAAAGGAAATTGTGAATGACTTCCAGAAAAACACTCCTCCTCCAGTTGTGCAGCCTCACGTACTGTGGCCTGTTGTGGCGCTTACACACTAGCACCGGCTCGGACCGGGCGGGACTGGGTAAGTTCCTTTCACATCCGGGTGGCCCGGGGATTTTTGAGGCTGAACCGTACGTGTTTTCGTCCCTCATCTGAAGGTGGTCTGACTCGCACCGAAAACTGGGCCAACACACCCACTGCCGACTCATTGGTCAGCTCAAATTCACGCCTACCTTTAGGGGGAACCTCTGATTAGCGGATAGAATCCGCCAGCGGGGGCTTCCCCCATGCACGCTTCATTATCACTGTGAATGCGGAGGAGTTAACAAGCCTCTGACTGAAGCTGTTTTATCTGTTTCCGTCTGCTGTGATGAGCGCAGCGCGCGCACACACACACACACACACACACCGACACAGTGCTGCCACGCAGCTTTTTGTTTAATAAGGAAGAGACCGCAGACTTCGCGCTCCTTTGACCCACCCAACCGTTCCTCTGTTCCCGTCTGCTGTGATGAGCGCAGCGCGCAAGCGCAAACACACACACACATACACACACACGCACACACACACTGACACAGTGCTGCCACGCAGCTTTTTGTTTAATAAGGAAGAGACCGCAGACTTCGCGCTCCTTTGACCCACCCAGCCGTTTCTCTGTTCCCGTCTGCTGTGATGAGCGCAGCGCGCGAGCGCACACACACACATACACACGCACACACACACACACACACACTGACACAGTGCTGCCACGCAGCTTTTTGTTTAATAAGGAAGAGACCGCGGACTTTGCGCTCCTTTGACCCACCCAGTCGTTTCTCTGTTCCCGTCTGCTGTGATGAGCGCAGACACCGGGCAGACTTCTCCGCACTCCTTTGACCCGCCCACATCACTGATATATTCGCGCCAATTTTTCCCGCGCATTTCTGAGACCGCCTATCACGTCCGCATTCCAAAGGGTGTCCTGGAAGACGTGTGTAAACAACCTGGCGGGGCCAGGGCCGACTGAGGCCGACCGATCGGAGCCGACCCGGTGCTAGTGTGTAAGCGCCATTAGTGAGGTAGTTGATGATCCATGAGGTCAGATGTTCGTCCACTCCTGCACCCCTCATCCTCACAGTGCTTTTTTGCATCTCGAGGTGATTCAGAGCCCAGTGCTGCAGGTAGATGAGGGCGTCTTCCACCCCCATGTTTGGTTTGTATGCAAATTGAAGTGGGTCTATTGAGCCTTCGACTGGAGCAGGTCCCCATCCTGTGAAAGACCTCCTGTGTGGTTCCAGTCCCCAAAACATCACATCCCAGGCAACCAGACCACTACAGACCAGTTGCCTTGACCTCCCACCTGATGAAGACAATGGAGAGACTCATCCTCACCCATCTGCATTCAGTGATAAGCCCAGAAATAGACCCACTTCAATTTGCATATAAACCAAACATGGGGGTGGAAGATGCCCTCATCTACCTGCAGCACCGGGCTCTGAATCACCTCGAGATGCAAAAAAGCACTGTGAGGATCATGTTCTTCGACTTCTCTAGTGCCTTCAACACCATCCAGCCGTGTCTACACTGCAGCAGAAGATGAGGGGTGCAGGAGTGGATGAACATCTGACTGCATGGATCATCAACTACCTCACCAACAGGCCACAGTAAGTGAGGCTGCACAACTGTACATCTGAGGTGGTTGTGTGCAGTACTGGAGC
This sequence comes from Aphyosemion australe, assembly GCA_006937985.1. Taxonomy (NCBI): domain Eukaryota; kingdom Metazoa; phylum Chordata; class Actinopteri; order Cyprinodontiformes; family Nothobranchiidae; genus Aphyosemion; species Aphyosemion australe. Next base: position 175,504 of record SSNS01000200.1, on the reverse strand, counting down.
GCCGCAGGGTACAGTGTTCTCAGCCTTTCTCTTCACCTTCTACACCTCAGACTTCACCTACAACACCAGCAGCTTTCACCTCCAGAAGTTCTCTGATGACTCGGCCATCGTCGGCTGTGTGTCTGAGGGGAACGACCAGGAGTACAGGTCAGTCATCATGGACTTTGTGGACTGGTGTGAGCGTAACCACCTTCGCTTGAACACCAGTAAAACAAAGGAAATGGTGATTGACTTCCAGAGAAACACTCCTCCTCACTCGCCAGTAAACATCCAGGGAGCAGACATTGAGGTGGTGGACACCTTTAAGTACCTGGGTGTTCACCTCAACAGTAAACTGAACTGGTCCCACAACACAGATGCTCTGTATAAGAAGGGCCAAAGCCGCTTCCATCTCATGAGGAGGCTGAGGTCCTTCGGAGTTAACTCCCAGCTGCTGAAATCCTTTTATCACTCTGTTGTTGGCTCTGTTATTCATTCTGCTGTGGTCTGCTGGGGTGTAGGCAGCTCTGACCGAGACGGAAAGAGACTGAACAAGCTAGCTACCAAAGCTAGCTCGGTTCTGGGCTGCCCACTGGATTCTGTTGAGGAGACGTGTGAGAGGAGGATGCTGGGGAAGATGACCTTCATCTTAAGGAACCCCTCCCACCTAATGCACTCCACTGTGGAGGTCATGGACAGCTCCTCCAGAGGTAGACTGAGAGATCCCAGATGTAAAACTGAGCGCTATCGCAGATCCTTCATCCCCTCTGCAGTAAGAGTGTATAACTGTTCAGTTTAAGCTGTGCTGGTATCATCCTGGTACACAATAACACCAATGCAATATTCATGTGTTCTATAATTGTGCAATACCGGATTCTCACTGTTGTCTGTGTCTCTTACAGTATGCTGCATAGTGCTGGTACCAAATCTGTTTTTATCTTTATTTGTGTTTTTTTTTTAGTGATCTAGGATTACAATAGTAGATTACTGACTATGTGTATATAGATGTATCCTTGTTGTTTTATCTTCTTCTAATTACCTTTTGAGTGATGGTGCTGCTGTGACAAGTGAATTTCCCCACTGTGGGATCAATAAAGTCTATTCTATTCTATTCTATCGCAGATCCTTCATCCCCTCTGCTGTAAGAGTGTATAACTGTTCCGTTTAAGCTGTGCTGGTATCATCCTGGTACACAATAACACCAATGCAATATTTATGTGTTCTATACTTGTGCAATACCGGATTCAGATTGTTGTCTGTGTCTCTTACAGTATGCTGCATAGTGCTGGTCCCAAGTTTGTTTTTATCATTTATTTGTGTTTTTTTTAGTGATCTAAGATTACAATACTAGATTACTGCCTATGTGTATATAGATGTATCCTTGTTTTTATCTTCTTCTAATTACCTTTTGAGTGATGGTGCTGCTGTGACAAGTGAATTTCCCCACTGAGGGATCAATAAAGTCTATTCTATTCTATTCTGGGGTCACCACTGAATGCAGATGGGTGAGGATGAGTCTCTCCATAGTCTTCATCAGGTGGGAGGTCAAGGCGACAGGTCTGGAGTGGTCTGGTTCCCTGGGATGTTATGTTTTGGGGACTGGAACCACACAGGAGGTCTTCCACAGGATGGGGACCTGCTCCAGTCGAAGGCTCAGGTTGAACATGTGTGTGACCACTTCACACAGCTGGTCAGCACAGTCTTTGAGCAGTCTGGGGCTGATTCCATCAGGACCTGCTGATTTTCTGCTCTTAAGCCGCCTCAATTCCCTCCTCACCTGGTCCAATGTAACTGAGAGGGGGTAGTGAGGGGGGCTTGTTGCTGAGGATGGTTGGTGGAGGGGGGAGAAGCTGATGAATGGTGTGAAGTTGGGAGGTGGGGGGTTGGCTGGCTGACTGGAGGTGGTTGGGGGGTGGTGGTGTTGGTGGTGCCTGTTGCAGTCAATTCCCTCCTCACCTGGTCCAATGTAACTGAGAGGGGGTAGTGAGGGGGGCTTGTTGCTGAGGATGGTTGGTGGAGGGGGGAGAAGCTGATGAATGGTGTGAAGTTGGGAGGTGGGGGGTTGGCTGGCTGACTGGAGGTGGTTGGGGGGTGGTGGTGTTGGTGGTGCCAGTTGCAGCAGTGGGGGGAGTGGAGTCGAATCTGTTAAAAAACAGGTTACGCTCATTGGCCCGGTTCTGGTCCCTGTCAGCAGACCCACTGGCACCACTCCTCCCACTGTGACCTGTGATGTTCCTGAGGCCTCTCCAGGCACCACAAGCATTGTTCTGCCCCAGCTGATTCTCCAGCTTCCTCCTGTAGCTGTCTTTTTCCTGTCTTATTTTGTGTTTAAGTTCTTTCTGTACACGTTTTTGCCGCTCCTTATTTCCAGACATGAAAGCTTTTTTCTTCTCGTTCAGCAGGGATTTCAGCTCTGTGGTCAGCCAAGGTTTATTGTTTGTGAAACACCTCACTCTTCGTGTTAGGACGGTATTTTCTACACAGAAGTTTACATAATTCGTCACACAGTGGGTCAGGCTGTCAAGGTCATCACCATGGGCGCTGCAGAGTGTTTCCCAGTCTGTGGTTTGGAAACAGTCCCTCAGAATTTCTGTTGATTCCTCATTCCACAATTTCACAGTTTTTTTCTGAGGAGGCTCCCTAATCAGCCTGGGTGTGTTTTCAGGCTTCAGGTAAATGAGGTTGTGGTCTGAGCGGCCGAGCGGCGGCAGGGGGGAGGAAGTGTATGCGTTTTTGACATTAGCATACAGAAGATCAATTGTATTAAAATTTCTTGTGGGACACTTAACATACTATGTAAAAGTGGGGAGAGTGGAGGAGAGAGACGCGTGATTAAAATCCCCGCTGATGAGAACAAGCGCGTCTGGATGAGCTGTCTGCAGCTTCTCCACAGAACTTTGGAGCAGCTCACATGCAGCGACTGCGTCAGCCGAGGGGGGGGTGTACACATTAAACGCTATGACATGTGAAAACTCTCTCGGGATGTAATAGGGCCGGAGACCAACAGCCAGTATCTCAATGTCTTTTGTGCAGAGTTTTTGTTTAATGGTCACATGCGCCGGGTTGCACCATCTCTCATTTATAAACACAGCCAGCCCCCCTCCTTTTCGCTTACCGCTCCGTTCTGCGCTCCTGTCAGCGCGCGCGAGTTTAAATCCTTCCAGGGAAACCTCAGAGTCAGCAATGAGCTCATTCATCCACGTTTCCGTAAAAAACATCAAACTACACCGTCTGAAATCCCGCTGGAGTCTGGTCAGTGCTGTGAGCTCATCAATCTTGTTGGGCTGATCTTCCATTCTTCAACATTTTACACCAGTTTCTGTGTTCAAGAGGCTCACAGGATTCTTTTAAGATCTTTATTAAAACCTGTTTTTCCTCAGTGTTCATTCACTAGGCCATTGTCCTTTAGGTTTCCAGAGTTTTAAATTATAAGCTTGAGCAGTCGTGCACTAATATAGGAAAACGTTGGGGTTTTTTACCCCATGTACCCTCATGTGCCCAGCCGAAAGTAATAATCATGCAATAAAGCTCTGAGGCTGGGGGCCTGCTCTAACGAGAGAAGTGGCTGGTTTATTCTCTCCAGACTGGTGTCAGATTCCAGGCTTTGGAGGAGCGAGGAGGAGAGGAGGGTCGTACCTCTGAACCCATTTTCTCAGCACAGGGAAGAAAAACGTGTGGCAGTCTTGTCTGACCACAAATCATTTGTTTTTCTCTTTTTCCATATGTGTGCAGACATTTAGAGAGGAGGAGATGTTTCTAGAAAACATATTGTTTCCTTAAAGTTCAAAAGGGTCTTTAAAGCTTTTTTAAGCACAACTGAGCGTGTTTTTCACAGCTGGAGATGTTATAAATAACTTCAGAGGAAATCAAACGTGAAAGATTCAGATTTTAGCATCACATCCATGTTATCTTGTCTGTTTCTGCTATAAACAGGAAGTCGTTCCCTCCTACTTGGCCACCTCTCCCATCTTGTCCGATGGGGCCGTTCTGATGAGCTCCCCCCTGTTAGGGAAGAGCTCTGGGGCTCCTGTCCAAACCTTGGGCTCCATGGGGAGTTGTGGAGAGACAAAGAAGAGGAGGAAGAGGAGGAGGAAGAGTCGAGCAGACAGCACCAGGAGGGAGGAGAGTGGGGATTACTCTGCAGATGAAGACATGTTTTCCATAGACATGAGCTCTGATGAAGGAGGGGAGGTGGAGAAGAACAGGTTGGAAGCTAAGAAAGAGAAATCTTAATAACAAAAAAAAAAAAGAACAGATGCTTTTTTGATCACCATGTTTCTGTGTTTACGTCTCAGACCTGCATCACGGGATGTTTTAGGGGATGAAACCGCTGCTCCGAGTTCGTTCAAACAGAATGGAGTTCACGCTCGCTCGGACGGGGACTGGAGTCCAGTCCGAAGGTGCTGACTAAATCTAAACACAATCCACGTGCAGGAAGCAGACGTCTGACTTTCTTTTATCCATCGTTTCTCCCATTCACAGTCCCAGTAACTCTCGCCCCCCGTCTCCTAAGAGCGACTCTGAGCTGATCACCAATATGTCTGACTCAAACAGCCAGAATCCAGCGATGCACTGGGCGTGGGGGGAGCTGCCGCAGGCCGCCACGGTACCTGAACATCCACCATCTCATTATCTATTCTGGTTCAGTCCCAGTTCTTATATCTCTGCTCTGTTCTTAGCCTTCATTCCTTCCGCTGAAGTCCAGCCCGACACCTGTGTATCCCGTATCCATCCCTGTGACTGATAACACACACTTCCGTGTGATTCCTTGTGAGATATCCTCAGGACCATATGGGGCCTGCTCTGAAACACCAGCTCTAAGACTGCTGATGGAAGAGGAGAGCGTAGCCAAAGAGGAGTCAGCTGGGATGGAGTCAGAATCCGTGAGGGCGAAGGCTCAGACGCTAACGTCAGAAACGCAGGCCGACATGGAGGAGACGGCTCCTCGTCCTCTCGGGAAGACGGACTCTCCTTCTAAGAAGAAAGGTAAGGGTGGAGGTTCCTCTAAACTCATTTTCATCTAATTTACCTTGAAGAACACTAATTAACAGAAAACTGTTACATTTTCTTTATGAATAGTCAATAAAAAGAAGGAATACTAGGAGCTATTTCACCCGTTTTTGTTAAATGTTGCAGACAAAAGGAGCCGCCACCTTGGTTCTGACGGGATTTACCTGGATGACATCACTGAGCTGGAGCCAGAGGTGGCAGCGCTGTATTTCCCCAAGAGGTACATGAGCAGATGTTTGCACATCTGTGTTCAGAATACGTGACGATGTGAGAGCTTCTCAGGAACACCTCCTCCTCCCCTGTAGCGACAGCGGCTCAGCCATGAGGAGCATGTCTGACCCGGGCCTCCACAGCTCCAGTCAGTCCCCTCAGTCCATGAGCTCAGGAGGAGACAGCGGCGTGGACAGCTACTGTGACCCCATGTCTGACCTCCCGTCCATCGCCGTCTCCCTGTGTGGAGGACTCAATGACAACAAGGAGATCACTAAAGGTAAACTGTCATATGACACAAAACTATCCAAACAAAGAGCCTGTGAACTTGACACATCCTCTTCCTTCTATTTTTTTGTTTTGCAGAAGAATTTCAGGATAAGATCATCTCCTATCAGCAGTTCATAGAAAACCCCTCCATCATCGACGACCCCAACTTAGTGGTGAAAATTGGCTCAAAGTAAAGAAACTCACAAAAACATAATAATATCTAAATAACTCGGAAAAGAAAAGATCTTAATCCGTCTCTTTTGATGCATTTCTTTAAATATTCAGAGATATTTTCAAAACTTCCCACAGATACTTTAACTGGAGCTCTGCGGCTCCGCTGGTGCTCGCTATGCAAGTGTTCCAGAAACCTCTGCCAAAGGTAAAAGGTGACCACACACACACACACACACACACACACACACACAGATAAGACCAATTGTGTTACATGGTGACTATGCCCCCTTCTGGTCCATATCAGTACTGCACCTTTATGGTTTCCAGGATAAGATTCATCTTTCATTTAAAAGCATCAACTAAATCTGTTAAACTCTGTCTTTCCTTGTGTTTTCTCTTTTGTCATCTCTCTTCCTCTTTACATAATTAGACGTCATGCCTTTGTTTTTTACAATCCTCCTTAAAGTTCCTCCTGTGTTGTCTGACTGGTGTCCTGGGCTACAGCTCCGTACGTCAGAGAAGACCAAAGCTTTTGTGTTATTGTCCACCTTCCACTGTTCTAACATCCTCTTACATAAATGCTTTATTTTGATTAAAACCCGTTTGGGTGTGTTTTTATTTTTTACATCTTGTTAATCGTTTTTGTGTCGTGGATGTTCCGGTTGTGCTCGCTCCTCTCCAGGCCACCGTGGAGAAAGTCATGAAGGAGAAGATGCCCAAGAAAGGAGGGAGGTGGTGGTTCTCCTGGAGGGGCAGAAACAGCAACACCAAATCGGTACGCTCTGAAGTTAGAGGTGTTTTCTCTGTGGATGTGGTGGAGAAAGCACCCTCGCCTGACTTTAGTTTGATGTTTTCTCGTCTTCCAGGATTCTGTCGATGAGCTCGGAGCGTGTGGTTCTGTCGAGCAGGTTGGGAAGATGAAAAGCAGGTAGAAAAACAGATTTAAAAAAATATTTTTATTCGTTAACGTGTGTAATTTCTAAATGTTTTTTAAAATCTCAGACATAAAGAAGAGTCCTCTTCCAGCGATGAAGACCACCTTGCAGCCAAGCAAAGTTCTCCCATCATCCAATCAGAGCCTGGACCTCCATCAGGAGGCGTGTCCTATAAGAAAACACTCCGTCTGACCTCAGATCAGCTGGTAAGGGTGAGAAAGTCAGAGCTTTTTTCTTCCTTTCTGTTGTTTTTGATACATCTTTTGTCTCTTTCTTCTCTCCTCCAGCTGTCTCTCCAGCTGCTGGACGGTCCAAACGATGTTGTGTTTAGTGTGACCACTCAGTATCAGGGAACCTGTCGCTGTCAGGGAACCATCTACCTCTGGAACTGGGACGACAAGATCGTCATCTCTGACATCGATGGAACCATCACCAGGTTCACACCTTTACTTCAGCAGCTTGGAGTAAAAACAGATTTATGTTCTGAATCGGACTTGTTTTCCTTTATCTCCAGGTCAGACACGCTGGGACACATCCTGCCCACTCTTGGCAAAGACTGGACACATCAGGGAATTGCTCACCTTTACCACAAAGTCAGCCAGTAAGCACCTGTTAAAGCTATAATGTTATATTGACTTCATTGACACAAAAAACACAAAGAGCACAAAATCTTTTACATATTTTATGAAATAAGTTTAATAAATTCTTGATTTTCTCTTTCAATAATAAAACCCTAAAACTACTTATTTAAAGAAAATTCATTTATTCATCCCACAGCATTTAGTGTTTCTTTAAATTTGGCCAAATATTGTATGATAAAAATCTGTTTCTCCATCAGAAACGGCTACAAGTTCCTGTACTGTTCGGCCCGAGCGATCGGCATGGCTGACATGACCAGAGGTTACCTGAACTGGGTCAACGAGAGAGGCACCATGCTACCTATGGGCCCGGTTCTACTGAGCCCGAGCAGCCTCTTCTCAGCTCTGCACAGGTAATTCAACCCACAGTGTGTGTGTGTGTGTGTGTGTGTGTGTGTGTGTGTGTGTGTGTGTGTGTGTGTGTGTGTGTGTTATAGGAGTTTGTATCGAATCAGGAGAATCTATGATTGTATTAATTGTGATATTTTTTTGTGTTTGACAGGGAGGTGATTGAGAAGAAGCCGGAGAAGTTCAAGGTGGAGTGTCTCACAGATATCAAGCACCTGTTCTACCCAAACACTCAACCTTTCTACGCCGCGTTTGGCAACAGACCAACGGTACATGCTCATGATGTTTCATTTATGAATGATTAATAAGTTTCCTGCTTCTTCCTCCTACTGGTTGAAAGTGGAATTACCACAACCCTGCAGCAGCCTGCTGTAGCTAACGCTAATAACGAGCTAACACTAACATGATCCAACTGATACTAAATAAGCCACAAAGTAAAAAGATCCACACTGTTGGACCAAAAAATATTATTACTTACAAGTCCAATAGCAACAAAGCCAGGTCACCATCAGTCCGTGATTTCATATCCTCCTTTAGCTCCCTCAAGGCCGCTCCAATGTTCACTCTGGTTTTAGCTCTTCGCTTCACCTCCAAAGGCATTACTCTCTTACTTTTACCTTCAGGCTATGTCATGATGCCATAAAAGCAAAATTCTTCTTCTAGTGAATTGTTATTGATGGTTGGCAAACTGAAAAAGCTAACTGCTAGCCTTTATACTAGCTACTGGCACAGTAAACAGTTTTTGCCAAATAGCAGATAGTGTTGCTACCTGAACCACTAAACTGTTATGTCCAGTTTCTGGCCAGCAGAGGGCAGCAGAGTGCTGTTCAATGTGAAATTGCTCAAGTTTGTAGCTCAAGAATCACTGAAACCAGTTTGAAAGCAATAGCTTAAAATCTCTAAAGTGTTGCTTTAAACCAAAAGCTGAATGATAAATAAAAAATAAGCATTAATGTATGTTTTTGTTTATTTCTAGGATGTGTATTCTTATAAAGAAGTAGGAGTGCCACTGAACAGGATTTTTACAGTGAACCCTAAAGGGGAGCTGGTGCAGGAACACGCCAAGACCAACATCTCATCGTAAGTCTGCATCATCTTCATCCAGAGGAGATGTTGTTTTGATCTAACCACCTGAACGCGCCTCATTGTTAACCTTCATCCTCATCCTCCCTTCAGTTATGCGCGTCTGGGCGAAGTGGTGGACCACGTGTTTCCCCTCAAAGCTCGCTCCTCCTCCTCAGACTTCCCCTGCTCAGACACCTTCAGCCACTTCACCTACTGGAGGGAGCAGCTTCCTCAGGTGGACGATCAAGAATCGACCCCACCAGCAGACGATCCGACTTCTTCCTGAAACCTGCAGAGCTTCCTCTGACTGGTGGAGCGATGGAGATGTAGCAGCTATTTGAATGCGTCTTCTGTAAATTAAGAGCACCTTTTTTCATGCGCAGCAGAAAGTCGGTGTAGAACAATCTGTTGTGACTAGTCTTAACGAGAAAAATGCACTTTTAACAACGGACTAGGTGTGTATATATTGGAAAATTCAAAGCTATTTATTAAAGCAGCTTAGCACAGATAGATTTTAATTTAATTAATGTTTATTAGAGTGGCAGCAGTTAAAGGTTGAATATGGAACACAGACATAACGACATCTAGTGCTTAGAGGTGGTATTGCAACAACAGAACAAATGTTGCAGCCGTCGAGTTGTTGGTTCACTGCTGATACGTGAAGTGACCAGCCAGCGCCATGTCCAGTGACTAATCAAACAGGGTAAGGACAAATTTCTTCTAATAAGTTTATTTTACAACAGTATTTACCATAGACATGAATACGTAGATGCCCCATTTGGAGCTGGAGAGCGTAACAGCGTCGCTGCCATATTGGATGGGTCTCCTCACTGTAAAGTCAATGCAGGGTGAGCAACTATGTCCGTTTTTGTGCAGTCCATGGTTGCAACAACAGGTGTACTATTGAAAACAGATCACGTGGGATTACTATTGACTTTTCTAGCCTACCTGATGGGATTTTATATTTGAATTTATTTTGTTTAATTATATTTCTGTTGTAATTATCATGCCATACCATGTGTCTGGTTTTGTGAAAAAAGTTTGATCAAATGTGTGTTTTAGCTGGGTAAGCACCTTCCTCAGTAGAAATGAATGCACTGGGGGCAAATAGAGACCCATCTAAGATGGCGGCCGGCCACTACAGCAGCTCCAATAGGCAGCACCAGTCCACGAGGCGTCTACGTATATATGTCTGTGGTATTTACCATTAGAACATCTTCTGGGCTCAGAATCAGCTGCTTGACGTGTCGAGTCCGCCATTTTACACAGTCCCAGCCTCGCCTTGCCGAGCGGACTTTATACCGCAGTGGTGCCCTCTAGTGGCTGGCAGATGTAAACATAAACCCAGTGTTGTGCCCGTCAAAATAAATGTTTGAATTAGTTTTTTTAAATAGCTTTTAAAGGAAAAACTGTACCTTCATTCTGCACACCTCTAAACGCCCCGTGGAGGTATTATTTTTTTTAAATATTAGCTTTTTATGAAATTGTTCCATATTCAACCTTTATATCCGATCAGCACATGTGCCAAACATTCAATGTGATTCTTTATTCTTACTCTGAAATCTGTATATCAGCACAGAAAAGTGTGTAAATGTGAGATTTCTGGTGCTGTTTGCAAGGAATTAAAGCAACTTTTTTAGTTTTCAACAGACGAATCCAACCAAATGATTAGTCAGTTTGCAGAAAAGCACAACTCTTACAGCAGCCATGATGATTTGCTTTCTCTAAGTGTTGAATTTGAATTATATTTCTATCCAAACCAGTGTGTGTGTGTGTGTGTGTTGAGGTGACTGCTTTATTAAATACTCGAGTGGCTTTTTTATTTTAACATCTGAAAGTTGGTTTTAAAGCTACAATAGTATTTACAGGAATGAGTTTGTTACTGTAGTAAACACTGAACATAGATCTTTATTTCTTAACACCACAGACAGTATGAAGTATCAGTTGTGAATCTAATGGCTGAATTATGTCCCACTGCAGTATTGTTTATGACAGGATGTGTCGTTTCCACAAAATTACTTTTATTCTTTCCATGAAAGAACTAAAACACAATGAAATCCTTACTTATTTGTTCTTCATGGACCAGTTTGTTAAAGTGGTCTCATTAAACGTGGTGAAATAACTTTGCTACTGACTTGTGTTTGTTGTAATGTTTGTCTTCTTCCCTCAGTTTTAAACATCACCTCCTGTACTGAGCGTAGTTATCAGATTGTGCATTTTAACTGAGCATCTTATAAGTTCCAGTTGAAGCTTATCGTCCAAATCTTGTCTCATCTTTCTATCCTGCTCCTCCACAAGCTTCCAGAGCTGAGCTGAAGTTTTACAGACAAGATTTCATGTCATCCAACTCCTTTGTTGCTCTCGCTTTGTTCCTCCTTATTTTAATCTTTAATCCATGTTTGGCAAGGTGGAGAGGTATGGCGTCTGTGGCTCAGCGCACGGAATGAAGACTCGCTGACCGTAGTGAACCATGTCTGTCGAATACTTTCAAACTAACTTCACCGCGGCGAGGAAGGCATAGATCCGTGACCCGTCCTCCGTTTCGTCATGGCAACAAGCCTGCTTTACGCTACGGTTAAAAACAAACTATCTGAAATAAAAATAAAAGTCAATTTTTGCCCCTTAAATAACAAAATAACAACTAATACATCATATTTGCATAATATTTGGTCCACTTCTGATTAAAATTGACAAAATGCCAGCATGTTCGGCTGTTAAATGAAGAAAACACGTTTCTTTTTCATCAAAACAGAGCTATTTAAGGCAACGCCGCTTTTATTTTGATAGTGGGTTAGCTATAGCATTTTGAGGGATCGTAAGAAGTAAAAAAAAACACAAACAGCTAATTTTACAGTTTAGGCTACACACAATTAAATACATTAACAGACAACTCTATTTATTTAGAATATTTATTTGTATTTTTGTTTTAAACACTACAGTTATGAGCTTCCTCTGCAATTTTCTGTTTGCGACGCAATGCATTATGGGATATCTAGGCAGCGCAACAACACATCCGGGTACTTTGCCGTTTCACAGGTAGGTACTAGCATATGGGTACTAGAGTAAACAAGTTCAAAGAAGAAACGGCATCGAGGTTGCTGATCGTTTCCATAAAACCACGTTGACGTCGGCCAAAGGGGCGTGGCCTATTGGCTTTGATGAGTCACTAGTATACCTCACTGGGTCAGCGCTTCCATTAAGAGAGCTCATTTCAGCTGGTGAGTTCATATGTGACACATCTCTGTTACTTGTGGTTAGAAGGACAATTTTACCAAAGGAGTTTCACACAGTCGTGTTTCACTAGCTTGTTTCCTTTGCGATAACAAGCAGTTTAACGTCAAACGAATTCAACTTTTTCCTGAAGAAACTTTAATAGTTGTATTATGTCTGAGTACGCCAGGACCCAGAGACCTGTGACTGAATTCAGCGCATCCACTATTAGTGAATCTGTTAGACGGCAAATCCAGGATTGCAGGATGAGTGAAGATTCTACAATTCACGGATTAAAGATTAAAATAAGAAATCTCATTCAAGGGCATGAAGAGCAGAAGTTAGCCCTTCAAAAAGACCGTGAAGAGTTTGAAGCTAGAAAAGCTAGCGCAACAAAGGAGTTGAACGGCATGAAATCTCGTCTGCTTGAACAGAAAAAACACTTTGAAGAGAGAAAATATATAGCAGACAATGAAATCAACATTTTACAAACTTCTCTGCAGGACGAAAGAGAAAAAATTGAAGTTATGAAACGCAACTTAGCAGGACAGCGCAAAGACTTGCAGGAAGAAAATGTGAGATTAGAGAATGAAAGCCGTGAGATGCAAGAGGAAAAACTCAAAATGAGAGAGATTTTTGACAATCTACAGGAGGAAGACAAAAAACTGAACACAAGCAGAAAACAATATGAGATAGCCAGAGCAGAGGCAACAAAAGAAATTGGAAACATGAAAATTCAACTTGAGAAAGATAAAAAGCTGTTTGATGACATGAAGAAATCCTCAGAGCAGGACTTTAGAAACATGAGAACAGCTTTTGACAATGAGAAACGGGAGCTAGAAGCTATCAAACAAAACTTAATTCAACAGAAAATTGAGTTTGAAAACATAAAGACTGGTTCAGAGCAGGAGTTTAGAAATATGAGCGAAGCTTTGGACAACGAGAAACAGGAGCTAGAAGCTAGCAAACAAAACTTAATTCAACAGAAAATTGAGTTTGAAAACATAAAGACTGGTTCAGAGCAGGAGTTTAGAAATATGAGCGAAGCTTTGGACAACGAGAAACGGGAGCTAGAAGCTAGCAAACAAAACTTAATTCAACAGAAAATTGAGTTTGAAAACATAAAGACTGGTTCAGAGCAGGAGTTTAGAAATATGAGCGAAGCTTTGGACAACGAGAAACGGGAGCTGGAAGCTAGCAGGCTAAATCTAACTGAACAGAAAATGGTGTTTGAGCAGAAAAAGGCAGCAACAGAACAGGAGATTAGAGATGGTCTGCAGATGCTGAACGACAGGACAAGTCATCTTGAAGGTAGAATTCAAATTCTGGACAAAGAAAGAAACGAGTTTGAATACCTAAAGACAAATTCAGAGCTGGAGATTAGAGAGATGAGAGAAGTTTTGAACCATGAGAAACTTCAGCTGGAAGCTGCCAAACAAAATCTCAGCGAACAGAAAATTGAATTTCAACAGACAAAAGAAGCATCAGATCAGGAGATTAGAGACGTCGTACTGATTCTGAATGATGAGAAAAATTATCTTGAAGGTAGAATTCAAATTCTGGACAAAGAGAGAAACGAGTTTGAACACCTGAAGGAAAATTCAGAGCTGGAGATTAGAGAGATGAGAGAAGTTTTGAACCATGAGAAACTTCAGCTGGAAGCTAGCAAACAAAATCTCAGCCAACAGAAAATTGAATTTGAACAAACAAAGGCAGCATCAGATCTGGAGATTAGAGAGATGAAAGAGTTTTTGCAAAATGAGAAAAAGTATCTTAAGACTAGACTTCAAAACCTAAAGGAAGAAACAAAGGAGTTTGATGAGAAAAAGAAAGCGTCAGAGCAGGAGTTTAGAAAGTTGAGAGAAGCTTTAGACGATGAAAAACTTCAGCTAGAATCTCGGTCACAGAATTTAGAGGAGCAGAAAGCTGTGGTTGAGGAAGAAAGGAAGGAACTGCAGGAGCAAACGCTTAAACAAAATGATGAGACCACAAAACTCCAGGAAACAAAAATCAAATTCGATCAGGTCTACAACAAATTGAAAGCATCAAAAATTAAACTGAAGAAAAACATTAAAAAGTTTAAGAACAACAAAGCAGAAATGCAGGAGACGATGCGAAATCTAGAGGAAGACAAAAAGCTGTTTGATGAGACAAAGAAAGACTCACAGCAGGAGTTTATAAACTTGAAGAAAGCTTTGGATTATGAGAAACAACAGCTGGAGTGTGAGAAATCAGACTTTGAGAAAACGAAGGCAGAATCAGAGCAGGAGCTTAGAGACGTCGTACTGATTCTGAATGACGAGAAAAATGATCTTGATGGTAGAATTCAAATTCTGGACAAAGAGAGAAACGAGTTTGAACACCTGAAGGAAAATTCAGAGCTGGAGATTAGAGAGATGAGAGAAGTTTTGAACCATGAGAAACTTCAGCTGGAAGCTAGCAAACAAAATCTCAGCCAACAGAAAATTGAATTTGAACAAACAAAGGCAGCATCAGATCTGGAGATTAGAGAGATGAAAGAGTTTTTGCAAAATGAGAAAAAGTATCTTAAGACTAGATTTCAAAACCTAAAGGAAGAAACAAAGGAGTTTGATGAGAAAAAGAAAGCATCAGAGCAGGAGTTTATAAACTTGAAGAAAGCTTTGGATTATGAGAAACGGGAGCTTGAGGCTAGCAAACTAAACCTAAACGAACAGAAAATGATGTTCGAACGAGCAAAGACAGACGTTCCTGAAAATACTGACGGCGCTTCTGTGCAAACTTCCTCTGATTCTGAAACTGTCTGCAATCCTTCGGTTTCAGAACAACACGAAGATTTGGCACCAAGAGACGTGTTTTCTGAAAAAATGGAAAAATTGGTACTTTCCAAAAAACAGAAGAAACAGGCCAAAAAGATGAACGTCCCCAGACCTCAAACTCCCACAGATCTGGAAACACCTACGACATTGCCGTTTCCTGTTCTGCTCCCAGAGCCAGAGGAGGAGAATCCATCTATCAAGAAGGCTTCTGGTAAAAGAAAAAAGGGCAAAATAAGTGAAAATGGCTCCAATCCAGAAGCTTCTTTAAAAATGGGTCATGGGGGGGAGTTTAAGATGGTTCTGGTGGTTCGAAATGACCTAAAGATGGGTAAAGGGAAGGTCGCTGCTCAGTGTTCTCACGCTGCTGTTGCAGGATACAAGCAGATGGAACGGAGAAACCCTGATCTGCTCAACAAGTGGGATTCCTGCGGCCAACCCAAGGTGGTGGTGAAAGCCGACGATGAGGACACCCTGATTGAGCTACAGGATGATGCCAAAAAAGTGGGGCTTACTGTGAGTCTAATCCAGGATGCAGGAAAAACACAAATTGAACCTGGGTCCCGAACTGTGCTGGGAATCGGTCCAGGTCCTGCTCATCTGATAGACCGAGTCACTGGACAACTGAAGCTGTTGTAGACTTGCTTCAGCCATCTTTGGGACATTACAACTGACTACAAAAATGCTGAGGACATGAAATTTCTTTACCAACAACAGGAGTCCTCAGAAATGGTGACAAACTCTCAACTTTTAGAACCAGAGCCACCAAAAGTTCCTTCAACTACGTTTAAGCCTAAAGGAAAAGAAGAAATGGGGCAAAAAGAAGTCCTTTAAAATCATGGATTTTACTTATGATCAAAAACTTGTACCAGGAGGAAAAAGGAAGCTTGCCATAATAAAAAAAGGCAACACAAGGAGTTTGCCCCCCCCCAAAATCCTAAAATCCTGATGGATCGGCTCAGCTGTACAGCAATCAGCATTCAAACAGCATTTATCTAGTTCCCGAAGAAACTGAATTAGCTTCTGTCCCAACGTCTTCTGGTTCTGAAGCTGTCCACAATCAGTTTCAGATCAAAAAGTTCTAAATCTTTCAGCTTCTGCAGATCAACAACAGAGGAATCCTTAGAAATCGACGCTATCACTGAATTACAATAAAATTACAATCAATCAATCAATAAATAAATAAATTAATAAAAAAAAAAACAAAAAAAAAAAACAAAAAAAAAACAAAAAACTCCCCTTCAATGAATCACCACCTTAACGCGGTGGAGGGGTTTGCGTACCCCCGTGATCCTGAGGTCTGAGTTTGTCAGGGAGTCTCTGGTGGGGTCTCCCATGACAACCTGGTCTCAGGTGAGGGGTCAGACTAAGAGTGATTCTATTTTAAAAGAAGACAGTAAGCAGGTTACATTTCACCAAAGTCACAAGTCAGTATTTTTTAAATGACCAGATTTAATCACAAACATGTTTGATGCAGATTCTGATTTATGTTTTTATGTCACAACAAAAAGCTGAAAGCACTGGTGATGGTACTCTCAGTAATGAGATGGGGTTCAACTCCCTGTGGTGCCTTTTCTTTTAAATGGTGAGCAGCAGAAACATTTTTTTAATTCTGATTATTTATTTACTCATTAATTAAATATTTTTAATTGAGTTTTAAATGTATGTCTTGATTAAATAAGATAAATTTATGGTTTGTGTGAACATTAAAATGACTTATTAAAGAACACTGGTCTTTCCTGGAGTGGCCAGTGGGGTGGCCAGCAATATTCTAGGGGTGGCCATGACCACCCCTAGAGGGCGCCACTGAGAGTATCATGCTCAGAGGTTACTGCAGAGTACACGGCTGCACACAAAGCGGGTTGGGAGGAGTTTCCAAAGCCTGCAGCCTCATTGGTCTGCATGAGCTGCAGGTTTCTGCACGATCCGCAGAGTGAAAGAAAAGACCTCTCAAGTGAAAGTCAAGTCTGTGAGGTGAGGAGCCAGCTGCGAAGGTCGGCTTTGTTATTGTACAAAATGACAAACACGGTAAGAAGTCCTGGAAATACAGTTTGAATATTCTTCCGCAACACTTGTTGCAAACTGTCAGGCTTGCTCCGTCTTCTTAAGCTTTGAAAGTCAACAGTGACAGATTATTAGGGACTTTTTAGACCGAATGGAGACGAATATAAATGATCTTTACTGATTTATGGATTATTTAGCTGCAGCGCCATTGCAGCTGCGCCATAAACTCCTCAAACTTTGGCCCTGGTCTGTTTTCTGCGATTGTTTAGACTGCTAGTTGTTGCTTAATAGGTTGTAATTCGGGTCAGAGTACAAACAGAAAGTATTCAGCTATAATATGTTGCTAATCGCGTGGCCAGTTTTAGTTAAAACACATTTTTTGAAATGATCTTAAACGAAACGACTTTTATTTTGAAAGGGTGTTACGTAAAGTACTGAATGAAACGTCAAATTAAAAGTCCAGCCTTAACATTTTCTTTTTTCTTAAATTTGTTTTTAATGCTTGTAGCACTGTTGCATGATGTGCAACACCCAATTTTCATTTTTCTTGCAATTAAATTAAAATTTAAACCTTGAAGATTAAAAGTAAATCAAATGTGAGTTTCTGTAAGATGATCAGGAAAACTTGCAACAGAGAAATGGATCTGAGTGTTGGACATATGTGTTTTTTTCTTGTTCCACTTATTTAATATGGCGAATTTTCCTAAAACATCTTGACTCAAAACGCTTTTCTGTGTCCTTTTAGTCTTGGATTTACTCTTTAAAGCTATATTTGAATTCCACGCTGCAAAGGTTTTACGATTAAAGATGTTCACAATAAATTTATTTACATGATTTCCTCCTTCAGTACAGAGATTTAGGTGTCGCTGGCCAACAAGATGAGGAGGACTTTGTGGATATTTTGGAGGAGAAGAGGCTTTCTAGTGATCTCGGCTTTGCCCTCAGGACCTTTAGTCCTCAGCTGAATAAAGGATCCCCACCCTGCACCAGTGCCGACCTTCACCGAGCCGTGCTGGAGTCCCAGTACCTGCGCTATGTCACCAAAGAGGTGGGATCATCATTTAAAGGAGGCTTTGACACTGTAGCAGCATCGGTATGCCGATTCTCCCTGCATTTCCCCTCAGGTTGCCTTGGAGACGGGATCTTGTGAGCAGAAAGTGAGAGAAGAAGTTTGTGGGATTTTGGAGGAAATGTCTCAAAATCTGCAGCTGCGGTTTATAAGGCTGATGGCCTACATGATGACGAAAGTGTTCAAGACGCTGTTCAGCGCCATTTTTGTCAACGTGGAAGGACTTAACATGGTCAGTGATAAAGCAATCAGATTACTGAATTGCACTCGGGATACACAGGGAGATGCACTCATCAAAGCTTTTTAGGCTCGTTCCAATTGTTTTAAACATCACTTTTTTGCACGTTTGAGAACACAAAAAAGAAATGTGGGCTATTGAATCAGCCTGTCATGCTTAAAATTGACCAATTCTGGTCATAAGAGTCAGATTTTCTATGCCAAACACGGTGGTGGCAGCATCATAATCAGGCCTGTTTATTGCATTAACTAAAACAGAGCATCACCAACCTTTGTGAAGCGACTTCACGATCATTGAGCCGTATGAAGGGCTGACGTTTTGTCATGCGCACAAAACTGACCTTTGACCTACAATAGATTTGAGTTTAACTAAACTTCATGTATAATAAACACATTTTAAGGCTTTTTTAACAATATAATTTTTAAATCTATATCAATGCAAGTGTGATGAAAAAAATCTTTCTGTTTGGTCTCCATTTAGTCCTGTCTTCTGGATCCTCTACTCTCACACCAACTAACTTCATGTCCTCTTACACCACATCCATCTCCTCTCAGCCTCCTGCCTGGTGGCTCCAGCCTCAGCATCCTTCTACCTATGTATCATTAACTTTCCTCTGGACATGTCCAAACTAGGGATGCACCGATCCCATCTTAATATCTGTATCGGTACAGATATAGAAGAAAATTCTAGCTCGGGTATCGGAGACTATGGGCCCGATCCATAAGAATTGATCTATTCAGTATATTTCTACGTGCTGTGAGTGACGACGTCATGCGCTACAGTCCCACGCTGTGCAGAAGCTCACGTTGATTTCAAAATGGAGCGAGCAAAAGGATCGGCAATTTGGAACTTTTGGGCCCCCGTACAAAAGAATGATCCCAGTCTTTTTCATATAGTAACAAATAGTTCATTATGTAATACAGTTTAATGCTGTTTTTCCATATTGGTATCGGATCGATATCGACCGATACTAAACTTCTGATATCGGTGTCGAATGTGAAAAAAGTGGATCGGTGCATTCCTAGTTCAAACCTCAGTCTGTTCTTCTGATCCTATCCATCCTCATTACTCCCAAATACAACCTCAACATCTTGAGCTCTGCTACCTCCAGTTCTGCTTCCTGTCTTTTTGTCATGGACACTGTCTCTAAACCAGACAACATGGTTCCTCTCACTACTGTCTTCTACATCTTTCCTTTCATTCACACCTGACACTTTTCTCCACTCATCCCATCCTGCTTCACACACTTCTTCACCTCTTTTCCACACTCTCTAACTTTGGACCGTTGACCCTAAGTACCCTAGTTTTTTTTCTTCACGTGTTTTAATCTAAGTTATTCCTTTGTCCCCCATTTTTTATTAAGAAATTTTTGTAATAGTTTTTTTTGTTCTTGTGAAGCTCCTTGTGATTTTCATCTTGAGAGGCGCTATATAAAAATTGTTTCATCTTCTTAAAGCAGCATTCCGCAACTTTGCAGTTATATGGTGTCTGTCGCCCTCTAGAGGCTTGCTGCGTAACGTCACTGTCGTAACAATAAATCTCTCTCTGGGGCATAAGAGGCATGTTTACATTCCTAATGTCAGGCAAAACAACGAAAACAAACTTTTCCACCTCCACACATTGAATAAATAGTTTTATCAGGACTGTATTACAACTTTATGCCCAACCAAACACAATAACCCTGGTGAAATCATTTATTACTTACCTAGCCATTAGCAGCACGGCTAGGTCAGAGTCTGTAGTTCATGCCTTTCTTTCTAAAAGAGCTCTCCAGCGAGGAAAAGACGGCCCAATAATAACTCTGGTCTTTGCTCTTGCTCTATCACGTTCTCCTTTTCTTTTCCTAGATTCCTCTGATAAGGGATTTCTAGCTTTCTTTGGTGGATCTGCCGCTGCAACAGCGAGTCTACGTTATACAATTATGGCAAGCCAAAGGGATAAAAAAAATGCGCGTTCTAAACTTGCATTATGTCCGCCAAAACGCACGTTCAAGATGCGCATTTTGGCGGACATAACGCGCGTTTGCAACGCGCGCTTTTTTATCCCTTTGGCTTGCCATATTCTGCCGTAAAACGACACCCAGTCAGTACATCCGGCGCTACCCAAAGCACAAAAACTGTATAGCGCAGTAAACAGACGTGGGACCCCTCCAACACTATCACAGGTATGAAAATGAACATAATAGATAATACTATGACGCAAAAATGCATAATTTTAAGGTGTAAAAGTTGCGAAATGTTGCTTTAAAGTCCTTCACTTTTTTACTTCTACTCCTTGTAGCATCACCTTTCCACTTGTGTCCCTCTCAGTTACACACATGTATTCTGTCTTGCTACCACTTTTCTTCCTTCCTCTCTTTTCCAGCTTCTCTAGCTTCTCCTCTACCTGCACCCTGTTCTCACTGCAGATCACTATGTCATCTGCAAATATCATAGTCAATGGAGACTCCCGTCTAACATCATCAATCAGCCTGTTCATCACCAAAACAACCAAGAAGGGGCTTAGAGCCCATCTTTGATGCAGTCCCACCTCCATCTTGACATCCTGTCTCTCTTGCATGACACCTCACTGCTCACCTCAGCAAAAGTAGCATCTGTGGTACACTTTCTAGGCATCAAAACCATACTGCTGCTCACAAATGGTCACTTCCACCACTTTTTCCTAAAGCTTCATTGTATGACTCATTATAGCTTTTTTCCTCTGTAGTTGCCACAATTATATAAGCCATCTCTGCTGCCATGTTTTCAATAACATTAAGTGTAATTTTACAAAGTAGCTGCAGAAAATAATATTGTAGATTCTGCTGAGTGATGAATTGTGCTTTTTTAGGGCACCTTATAGGGTTCCTGGGGCACTAGGTTGGTGACCCCTGCACTAATTACTTAAAAACATTTATTGAACTTTCAGTTTCCTAAAAAAAAAACATGCAACACGCTGATATGCAGTGTTTGATCAATGTCCACAGGTGATGTATCCAGGGATACTGCAACATTTTTGTGCAATATATTTAATAGTTTTGTGACTTCTAAAATGGATTTTCAGTCATATTTTAGTGGAACCGTGACTCTAAAACAAACTTTTCCACTTGCTGCAGCTCCAACAAGCCACTCAGGAGAATCCGGTGATTCTGATGCCCAATCACCGGAGTTGCATCGAGTTCTTGGTTGTTTCTTACATCAGGTTCAGCTACGACATCCCCGTGCCAGTAATTGCTGCAGGAATACGCAAGTATCTATTTCACTTCGAACAAATGCCATCTAAACGACCAAAACCGTCAAAACAAAGATGCAGACTCTCACTTTTATCTGCCTTTTGTTCCCTTCTTTCCACATTAAAGCTCTTGCAGGGATGAAGATCGTAGGACGAAAGTAGGACTTTATCCGACGTGCCATTGGTTCTGATAGACTCTACTGGGCCGTGCTGTCAGAATACGTCAGAGTGAGACATACTCTCTCAAACCTTAACTATTTGAAATGGGTCTGATGAATGCATGTTAGACCTGTGTCTGTGTTTTCTGTAGAAAGGATTTGCTCCTTTGGAGTATTTTGTAGAAGGATTCAGAAGCAGGACGCTGAAGTCCGTCCCACCAAAGTTAGGTGAGCGCTTCTCCACTTTTAAAGCAGCTCTGATGTTATTTTACTGTACATCTTTACATGTAGAACCAGCGTGCGCTCGCTCTGCAGTATATGTGTGTGTGCAGGTATGATGCACATGGTGCTGGAGCCCTTCTTAAAAGGCGAGGTGTATGACATCACATTGTTGCCCATCAGTATCAGTTATGACCGAGTGCTTGAGGAGTCGCTGCTCACACACGAGTTACTTGGTGTCCCTAAGCCCAGAGAAAGCACCATGGTAGGTTCTGGTTGCAGAAGTTGATAATAAAGGGCAAGAATAAAACCTATGAGTGATTATTTTTCAGCTACAGGCAGAGAAACTCCAAACCTAAATGTGCTAACTGTTGTTACAGCCAGTTTCAACATTATTTATGATGACACGTATAAAAAAATCCTATCTAGGCTATTGCAAAAGTAGAATTTTTGGTGTCTGAGTTCATGCATGAATAAATGTGAAGGATTTGCTTTTGGTCTGATTTTTCAGGGTTTGCTGAAGGCCAGCAGAGTTCTGCAGGAGAATTACGGCAGCATGCATGTGAACTTTGGCCGTCCCTTGTCTGTGCGAGGGCAAAATAAATCGCTATCAGTACAACCTAACACCCAGGTAGAGAAAAACTATAGAAAATAGAACAGTCCTTACTTGGAAGTGAAAAGTACATTTTATACACGTGTGTATGATAGTAAACTATGTTTTCTGAAACTTTTTATATAATTAGATAGGGATGTAAGAAAATATCAATACGCTGGAATATTGCGATATTTCGTGTTATGATACTGAATCGATATTTCAAAACAATGTGTTGATTTTTTTTATTGAGAATTTATATTCAAAAATTTACTTTATTTCGTTTGTGTGGTGCAATTCAAACTCCGACTGCTAGGTGGCAGCACTTTTTATTGCTTTCATTGTGACGAACAACGAGATTTGTGGATGTGTCTCGGAAGCGTCTGACCTGAGTTTTCCAATTAAATTTAGTCTAAAAAAATTAATAAATAGTATCACAGTATCATAGTGGGTTAGCTAATTAGCATTTGGTTGAATCGTGAAGAGTCCTGTAAAAAAAAACAACCTACACACACACACAGATATATATGAATATATAGAGAGAGACTTAATTACTTGTTTTTTTGATATAAAAACTAGGGGTGTTCCAAAAAGGGTACCTCACGATTCGATTCGATTTCGATTATGGGAGCTTCGATGCTTCGATTATAATGGTTGTTGGTTCGATTCGATTACTGGTGCCACGATTCTTCGATTATTGACATTTTTAATGTTTTTTTCCATATGAGATTGATTGTCTTCTTTGTCTACATTTGTAAATAAATAACCTATCAATTAACTCAGTTCCTCTAAAACTACTGCAGTGAGTAAATACTTTTTTTTTACATTTAACTATTTTTCAAAGACAAAATCTTATTTTATGACTGTATAACTTGTGTAAATATTTGCACTTTGACCAACTTAACTTCGATCAGGGAAAGCTTTAAACATTTAAAACCTGCTAGGGAAACATTTTTTCTCTCCTTCCTTTACTTTATTTAACAGCAGAACACATTAGAAAACAGTTCAATAACATGCAAAACAACATGTTATCACCTCAACTGTCTTACAGCTTTTGAGATATTGAATAACATTTCATTTCTACTGGTAACAATGGAATGGTGGCATGTCTATAATGTATGGGTTGGCAATAATCCAGTTTAAATTACGTTCACAGATAGAAGTGTTTGTGAATTACATAGTATTACGGCTTGCCATAGGCCTGGAGCGGTGTGTTGCGCAATCTCGTAGCAACAACAACGTGAGTCCCAGTAGCTGCTGTGGCTCTGCTCCATAGCGCTGCAGACAGCTACGAATAAACAGGATGGTGGGACCTTTTCTTCCACTTGTAGAGTTTAGTCATTCTTAGTTCCAAGATCATCGTGTTTTTTTGGAACCCGCGGCGTGAGTCTGCTATCCGCTAGCTTAGTTAGCATTAGCCAATCTGCCCGTAGCTGCGCGTTTGATCCCAAACTTTGGACCGTTTCTGCTGGTTCCTCTGTTTTCCTCCACAGCACCTAGATTACCACATTGTGCGCCAGTAAAAAGCATCTTCCTTACACAAAAACAAATAACTTACATTTGTTAAGGCTCCGGTTACGTGTATTTTCTTTTCAGTTCCGGCTTTGTAACAAAGCTTTCACGTTATTTATTTTTTTAAGCATCGACGTTCATTAATCGATTCTGAATCCTCACGTGAAGCTTTGCGATGCATCGCCGCATCGATGAAATGCACCCACCCCTAGTAATCATGTTGTTCACAGATGTTGGTTTGATCTCCAGCAAGGATAGGTCAGTCCCGGCGCAATGGGCGGGCCCGTCCCGCCCATTCGCAGGTCATGCCCACCCAGGACAGATTACAACACCTCATGCAAATCTTTTGGCTCAAGATGATCAACAGAGGGTGCTCTAGGTAACTAATCGGGAGTGTTAGATGTAGTAAAAGAAGATGCTACAGTAGCTTGCTAAAATGGACATTAGAGCTTGCATTAGCAAACAAAAAAAATGATGCTAATGCTTATTCAAGCAGGGATAATGCATCATCAAAAAGGTAAGTGCAGCCAGAAGTTGCTGCTACAAGCGCTTCGGTTCCTCCTCTTTCTGTGCCTCCAGCACAGTCGCAGTGCACACTTATTACCAGCTGGTGGCGGTAACGCACTAAGTCATTGTTTACCAGCCATAAATATTATCAAGAAGAAGAAGCACGCAGCTGATGCTGCGTTCGATTTACCTCGGAAGTCGGAACTGGGAATGACGTCACACCCGAGTTAACAGCGTTCTGGTTACCGTAGTCGGAGAAGTCAGGATTCCAATATGGCGGCGCCCTCAAAAACTGCTGTTTTGGTAGCTCTCAACGAACACAGACCACTAATAAACACATATAAAGCTCATCTTCAAAATATTATCGAAGAGAGAAAAAGACAAAGAAGGTAGGTATTGCTCTTGCTTTGATGAATTTGCTATTGGTTAAGTATTTAGTCAGGATTTTCAACCTTCATTGTGTGTTGTGCTATTCTCCAAATCTTTTTTTTCAAGGGATATAAATGTCATTATTGTAATGTGAGATAAGAAGGCAAATATGCGTTAAGAGTTAAAAGAAGTTAGAAAAAGTCCAGTAAAAGAAGTGTTGGTTTTTGTTTGAATTAGTGTTTGTTTTCTGTTCTGTTGATTTTTTGTTCATGTATTACATCAATGTTCCTGTGTTTGTTTATTTAAGTGTATTTTGGAGTAATAATATGATTTAGTGATCCTTTCTTCTTCTTCTTAGGATGTACCATCATCTCTTACTGCGGAGAACAAAGAGACCTATCCTGAAGACTGGAACAGAGTGGGAAGTTTTGCTGCACATGGATGAGCACACTTTTACCCGCCATTTTAGGGTCACCAGGCCACAGTTTGAATACCTGACAATGAAGCTGCAGGAAAATGGAGTAGGAAGGGAACACCATCAAGGCCTACCACCAGTTCCTGTGACAAAGAAGGTGCTGATGTTCCTGTGGTACATGGCAAACCAAAACAGCTTTAGAGAAATGTCCGACAAATTTGATGTGTCACAGTCTACGGCACACCAAATCATTGTTGATGTGCTTAAAATATTTTGCATGCTTGGCTCAAACTTTGTCTCCTGGCCAAATGCCTGTCAGAAAGCAACATCTGCTCTTGCTTTTCAGCGACTCTGTGGCATCCGTGGTGTCATTGGTGCCATTGTTGGGTGTCATATAAGGGTGCAGAAGCCACCAGTGCGAGGTGTAGACTACTTGAACAGAAAGTCATTCTTCTCCGTCCTGCTTCAGGGGATTGTAGATGACAGAGGCAGATTCTTGGACATCTATGCTGGACCCCCTGGAAGGGTGCATGACGCCAGGATGTTGAGGCATTCTTCCTTCTTTGAATCATGGCAGGAGAAAATGACTGGTTACAACTTACTGGGAGACAGTGCATACATCGGGCAAGATTTTCCATTTGTTGTAACCCCTCAGCGCGACAATGGAACCTTAACTTGTGAGGAACAACTTCAGAACAAGATCAGTCGTGGTAGGGTGGTTGTCGAACAGGCTTTTGGAAGAATCAAGTGCATGTGGAGACGTCTCCGAGATCTTTAGAACACCAACATCAAAGCTGTGGTGATGATCGTAGCGGCAGCCTGTTTTTTGCACAACATGACGATCGATGCAGCTGCCATATGCCAACTACGCCCCCAGGGCTGCCCAAGAGAGGATGATAATGACAATCAATAGTCAGAATCAGAATAGCTTTATTTGTCGTTGACCGGCGTCCCAGTGCAACGAAACACCGAAAAAAACTGTCTTGTTATGTTTTGAATTATTTTGTTAACTCATTCACTGCCAGCTTTTTTCTGACAGAAAGCCCGACTGCCAGCGTTTTTGAGAGTTTTTACTGTTATTTGAAGAGTCGCAGAACATTGTGCTCTATGATCATGTAAACGCCAAAACTACCAAACGAAAGAGTAGACTCACTTCTTACATCAGGAAGAATCGCCATATTTCTAGCGTTATCCGTTCTT
This sequence comes from Aphyosemion australe, assembly GCA_006937985.1. NCBI lineage: Eukaryota > Metazoa > Chordata > Actinopteri > Cyprinodontiformes > Nothobranchiidae > Aphyosemion > Aphyosemion australe. The sequence goes on along the minus strand of SSNS01000200.1, from coordinate 149,377 downwards.
TCACAATCTGTTGCCGAAGCGCTGCTGCAGAAGCATTTCCGGTTCGGCGCATCGTTTTTTTCACAGCAGCGGCCCGAAACAAATTCGTAATCCATTGATTTTCCGCTTCCTGATCACATGATGTGTGACATACACGGATGAACATCCGCTTTAGACACATGATGTTTGTTCTCACAGTGCGGGGGCTCGTTCCGACGCCCGCCCCGTAAAAAAAGGCAAGTGATGACTATAATCTTCATTGGCAGCAAGCGGTTGGATTTGAAAAGACGACTATAGTCGTCAATGGCAGCAAATGAGTTAATTGTAGTGTGCCTGTATTACAGCAGCATTATTTTATTAAAGTGTTTTCTCTGCTCCACACTAAAGTATTTATTCTGGGCTTTCAATAATGTAACTAAGATAAGGCTGTTGTCATTGGTAATGTAGAACAGACTTGGACACAATATTAGAAGCAAAAATATTTATTAAAGAACAAAAAGGTAATCAAGACAGTTAAAAAAAAGTCAGAACACAAATAGTAACCATTAATGGAAATATTGCACAAATCCTCATAAAACAAACAAAAAAACAACAACACAGATTTAAAAAACATTTTCTTATTGCACTGGAAAAATGTTTAATAAAAACAGTACACACGGATATAAAGTGGCTGTTTATGTGCAAACTTCCCAAAAGTTCAAAAGTTTCAAAAAGCTACATCTTTTCAATGAGTCTGTTCATTACAGCCTCAAAGCTTTCCTGAGCTGTGCGCTGTTGTTGCAGAGTTTCATTACGTCGCCTCTCCCATGCTTCCTCAGAGTCCCTAAAAAACTGAAGAAGCTCATCCTGGGAGTGATCCCTGCGCCGTTTGCTTGATGGTGATGGTGTGTTGGGCACAAGGATCTCTGGTCTCCTCACCTCCACTCCTGTTGCAGTTGCAATTACTGGAAAGACAACATCATGTTGTTCCCCTAACAGCTGTTCCATCTCTTCAAAAAACTGGAATTGCATAGCTCCTTTTCCCGTACTCTTATTATTGTCTTTAATTTTTTTGTAGGCATCCACCAAAGTGTTCTATTTCCTTGCTACTTTGTCCAGGTGAAAGCTCTCTAAAAATTGCAAGGACAACTTTTCGGCAACAGATTTCCACAGGTTTTTTTTTGTTGCCTTTACTATTTTTCAACCTCATGTTCAGGTCTTTCAGAGTTTTGGGGCGGCCGTCGCCATCTTTTTCCAGGTGTTCCCTCATCTGGTCAATTAAAAATAAAGTCTGTGCTCGACTGAAGCCCTGGTTTGCTGCAGGGCTTGAAGCGGACGTTGAGGCCACATTCTCTTTGGCTTTGAAGACAGAAAAAAACAGTAGTTATGATATTTGTAAATAGTTATATTGCAAGAAAATTTCACATTTATTATAATTGTGACATTTACTTCAGGAGCTTTACCTGATTCATCACAAGCATCCTCCTCAGCCTCTATAAGGTTGGCTTCTATTGTGAGATCCTCATCAATGTAGCACGTGGGACTACCCTGCCTCTGGAACAAGGGGCCAGGAAAGGGGGTACTCCTCTGTTCATCAAGGAACATTGCCATGTTTTTGTCCAAAAAAAACTGTAAAATAAACAAATTAAGATTACAGTGAAATACATTCGGTAAAACTGAAAAAAATTAACACAAAAATGCAGCTACAGAGGGGAAAAACTGTTACACCATTATTAGTTTTCCAAAAACATACAGCCTAAAAATACAAATGTAATCCCTGAAAGCTGAACTCTCAGTAGGCACGTTGGAATGAAATAGTGCAAAATAAAAAGCTATCCTTACGAGCTGGTCATCTTTTTGCTTTGTGAGGAGTGGGATAGCACACCTCCCATGTAGCCATTGTTTGTGGATTCCTCTTAATAACACCATTTTAAGCTGTACGTTCGACATACAAACAGCACTTTTAGTTTGTTCAGCTTAGAGTTACAAGCGCTACATGTAACACTGATTTTAAACGCACTGTTATATGTGTGTCTTGTAAATAAACACATTTCAACCAAAACTTACTGCTGTTGATGCGGACAGCTGCCATCTTGGATGTCGAGGTCGGAGTTGTGAAAATCTTCCGGGTTTCCGACTGGGAGGTCCAACTTTGAGAAGCGTTTCATTTGATTTTTCCTACTCAGAAGTCGGGATTTCCGAGTTCCGAGGACAAATCGAACACGGCAT